>VZTO01024946.1:112292-134664 GCA_013400615.1 Syrrhaptes paradoxus
TGGCAGGCTGTGCTGGGATAACGTGCCCGGTACTGCAGCTGGAGCAGTTCATAACTTCGCTTTGCCTGTCTGGTTGCACGTAAATGTGTATTCTCTTTTGGAGGTTTTTATACACAGATTTAAATTGTGTAGTTTCACAGAAACAGCTCAAGTGTTTGGTTGTTCAGAATAGTTAAATACAACATTTGTATTGCCAAATTCTTCCAAAACTTTCTCAGGTTTCATCATAGTTGGTTTGACTTGCATAGGCTGTGTTTGGTGTGATTGTTTGTTAGGTAATGTTTGAAAATTCTTAGAGAAAAAGGTGCAGTGTTGATGGTAAGCCTCTTGGAATTTTTCCTCTTCAGAGTTAACCATTAGAGTGTCCTTTCATCTCTGGGTAGCTTGGATCTTACAGACAGAAGATAGGATTAGCCCCAAAGAAAAACTGAGCCATCTAATGCTCTGAACACAGATATTGCTTGCTGTAGAAAATGAAAAGTCAATGTTGGTTTATTCCAAGGTGTTATAGAACTGGAGTATTGCTGTAGTTTCAAGAACTTCTTAAAAGAAGTTGCCAGCTATGGTGAAGTCCATGTCTCAAGAGTAACTGGAATCCATATTATGTAATTTAAATAGGAAGGAGTTCATTCTTCATCTATCCAAGCTGTAGGATAAGAGGGGGGTCTGACTTCTGTATGCTTAAATAACCATCCACTGTGACAGGCAGTCACAGAAATTTATTTAACGTACATTTCTGTTAAGAGAACTCATCTAGGAGAACTTACAATTCAAGTAACAGTTCCTTTTAACACGTCTGTACTTATAATTTTTAGCACTACTGGGTTAGAGGTATTTTTTCACAACACTCAAAAGAGATGGTTTATTCCCTTTCCTGAAAACACCTCTTAATTATTCAACAGGTTCATGAACCACCCAGCTCCAGCAAACAGCCGCTACAAACCCACTTGCTATGAACATGCTGCTAACTGTTACACACATGCAGTAAGTATATGTCTTCTTTTTTTTAACCCAGATGTTTCAGTAAATTTTAGTGGGTTTACACAGCTAAATGCTTACCTTTGCCTGAGCTTATTCATAATTACAGCCTCTCTGGTTGTGTTACATAAGCTTTAGCTATAACAGTCCAGAAAATGTAGCGTCAATTAGAGGGCTCATGATCACTAGTCCCTGTTCTGAATCCCTAGGAGCTCCAAATGCTTTATAAGATTCCTTCTCACCAGAGGAAGTTACACGTCTTTAGGTGTTTTTCCTCTGTCCCAGTCAAAGGATGACTCGGTAAGGTAAACATCTTGCAAGGCAGATTTCCCAGTACTGTGCTGATATAATATTGTATAAATTGTATACTGCAAGAATAAGAAAGATTTATTCATGTTAGAAGTGGAAGGCTTCGTAAGACTGTGCTGTGGATATTAGCTAGAACTGGAATGGCTTAGTTATGATAATTAATGTCTATGAATTCCTCAAGAAAGCTGCTGTTTTGAAAGCGGCACTGCCGATGCTGACAGCCCTTCTGGGAATTGCAGCCTGTCCTTATTTTCATAATGTAAGGACTCATACTGGATGTGAGTATCTGATATATACAAAATAAGGAAGCCGTCCCTTTTTTTTTTCNTTCAGTAAATTTTTGTGGGTTTACATAGCTAAATGCTTACTTTTGACTGAGTTTATTCATAATTACACCCTCTCTGGTTGTGTTATATAAACTTTAGCTATAACAGTCCAGAAAATGTAGCGTCAATTAGAGGGCTCGTGATCACTAGTCCCTGTTCTGAATCCCTAGGAGCTCCAAATGCTTCATAAGATTCCTTCTCACCAGAGGAAGTTACACGTCTTTAGGTGTTTTTCCTCTGTCCCAGTCAAAGGATGACTCGGTAAGGTGAACATCTTGCAAGGCAGATTTCCCAGTACTGTGCTGATATAATATTGTATAAATTGTATACTGCAAGAATAAGNCCTAGTAATTGGGAAGTTTAATTGGCTGTCTGGCATTTTGAAAAGGACTCAAATATGTGTGTGTTTGTTTTTTAAGATAGCATTTGCTCTTTAATAAAAGCAGCCTGTGCTTCTCCTCAATCCCTTGTTTAACTCCAAACATCTGAAGTATGTTTGACTTTGTCCTCAGTCTCTTATCTCCAGTGTGTCTGAGTGAGCTACAAATACAAGTGCTCAGGGTAGTGCATGGGACTCTTCAGTTCTAGAAGGAGCTTTATTCTTAAAGATGCTGTGTGTTTATTTTATAAATCGCCACCATACAGCTCTGGTGTTGGTAAAAACAGACTCGCCTTGGTTTACGCGTAGAAAAGCTAAGTGAAGCTTATGTGGGTTTAAGACAAGGGTCTCGTCCAGCAATATGTCAATATATGCATATTTGTCTAGAGAATGAAGCAACATTCTGTTGGTTAATACAAATATCTAGCTATCTCATAATCCTTGTACAAATTTTGTTTATTCTGGCCAAAAAGTTAGATTTCAAAATATCGGGCAGAAGTTGCCGTGCTCCTTAGCAATTCTAGCCTTCGTCTAGTTGAAAATCAGGCATGTCTTACTCCTGCCTGTGAGCAGGAGGTTACAGCCGAGGTGTCCTATCAGTATTTTCTGACATGCTGTGGTTTCTGGTGAAGCTGTGTAGTTGCTTTCTGAACAGTCAAGCTGTGTACTAAACCTACCATGGATTGCTCACAGCTTGGGGATATGCAATGTTAGTGCACCTTTGGAAAAAAAAAATAGTGTCGTATAAAAGAGGGATTGTTACTCCTTAAACATACTTGTATGGAATATTAATCAAAACTTAAAGCCTTGAAACAGGAGTTTAATCTGGGAAGGCAGAGTGGATTAAACAGAAGACGCTGGGGTGGGATGCTTGCTTCTCCTCTGTGTTACAGACTGTGTTAGTCAATGTTAGATGGGCAAGTGGTCGAGTCTTTGCTGCTAGGTTACAGCATGAGTTTTCATTTGGTCACTGATGTAATTTCTACAGAAGAGTTTAGCAATGGTTCTCCATGTATTTTTTTCAAACCTTTATTGATAATTCAGAAAGTGGTCAGCTGGCCACACTCCTCAGTGGGTATCCCATCTCTTTTTTGATTTAAAAATACATAGCAGTCAGTTTAGGCAACTGTTTAAAAAAAAAAATTAAAAAAACCCACCACAACAACAATAAACAGGGATACAGTCACATGTGTAGCTTTTTGTTACAATACTTAAAAAGTAACTTTGTGTAGTGTAGTAAGGTATCTTCACATTTCTAACTAGTAAGGCTATTTAAAATGTCTTGACTTTTTTTTAGCTTTAAATGAAGCAGTGACTTGGCTTTAGACGCTAGGAGACAGGAAGGGCAGCTAAGCGGTTGAATGCAGAGGCAGAAAAGCCTCTGTTTAGAAGAACAGGAAGGAAACAGTGTATGAGAGAAGCAGGAGTTGTAAGAATTTGAGCTGTAAGGTAAGCTAAATCTGAGGGGAGGGATGGCTCTTTCATCGTGAAACTTTCTAGTGTACAAAAGATTTCAGACAAAAGACATGCTCTGTTGTATTAAAACCTCTGAAGTTAGACACGACTTTCTTTATGCTGCTCTAAAAGTTTCTTCCAACTGCCTTAAAAGGAGGAATTATTCTTAGAAACAGTTGTAGTCTCCATTCCCATCTTGGTTTGTGCAGTGCATGGAAAAAAAGAAAAAAGTATAAATATTTCAAAAATGAGGCTTGGATCATTTAGCAGGATATTTGGGCATTGGAGAAGGGGTCATCAAAATTTCAGGAAGGCTCTTGTGATGAGCATGGCTCCGTTCTCCCTGACCGGTCTTAGCCCTTTCCCTGCTCTCTCCATTGCACCAGCCAAGTTTCAAGAAGGCTTCCCGCTCCATGACGGTTTGTAACTTCATGCTCTCTTTTTGTTCTGGCAATTCTTTAGAACGCTTAGTGACACATGCCTGCTGCCTTGTTCTGCAAATCTCTCTACCAGCCCCATTTCTGATGTAGCAAGTTATTAACGAAGGTGCTAAAATTGGTGAAATGAAGCATCACAGTTTGATATTCATTTGGAAGTTGTACTTCATGATGAAATAAACAAAGCTTTTTGTGACTTGTAGCTAGTTTTATTACTGGGAATGTTGTCAACTTAGAAAAGCAGTGTCACTGCTGTAAAATGACACAGCACAGTCACACTCGTTCTGTTAGTTCTTTGACTAGATTTTTGGTAAATATCCCTTCTTTTAGAGGATTGGTTGATTGCTTCTCCATTCTGTCAAATGCAGTTCTTGTGCTAGAGATTTTTTTTTTAAAATTAACATGGGAAAATCTGCCTTGTTTTGTAGAGTGGAGTGATATTTCTTTTGTAAGATGGATGTTAGATACAATGAAGTCCATTGTGTCATGTTATCTGGTATGGCATTAGTATCTACAGAACTTTCACCCAGTTGGCTGGAACAGCAGGGTATCGTCTCTGGATTTTTGTCTTTAATCTGGCTATTTTTTGTCAGAAGAAAAGTAATAAAACATCTCTTGTTTAGTCTATCTGTTCCCATGATGCATATCAGGCACAGAGGGGAAAGTATTTCCAAACAGAAGAAAACAATAAATCCTTCTCATGTTAGTATAGTGCTGTTCCTGTGAGATGTAGAATTGTTCTGCAGAGCCAGGACAAGGCAGAGAACAGATTAATTCAGTTCTTCATCCATGTACTCGTTTGTAGCTTATTCTTCATTCTGAAGGTGCAAAGAAAGAAGATGGCAAGAGAATTGCTTATTTTTTTTTTAACCCTGCAACTTTAATTACTAGAAAATGTGATTGGCAGCAAACTCTAACCCATTTGAGCATTGCACATCACAGCTTAACTTGGGAAATGTTTATTTTAGCAGACTAGTAAAAAGCTGTGTTAGAAAGGCAGATTGTTCTGTGTAATATCTAATTCTAGTTTCCCAAAAAGCCTTCCTGTGAAATGGTCTCAAGCAGAGCTCCAGGCAGTATCTCCGAGCAGCTCACATCCAGGCTTTTAGTAGGGAATTAGTGGGATTTGCTGTTTTGCCCAGTGATACTTGGTGATACTTGTGGGTACATAATCCCTCTGAAACCTTCTAGTTCTCTGTCAAGTTTAGCCAAAGCTGAAATTTGCACCAGAAATTGGGAACTGGTGAATGTGGATACAGCATGACTGCACAGCTTAACGAAATGCAGCTAAAAAACTATTTCTGGAGCTTAGCATCTTCCTGTCTCCTGCAAAAACGAAATAAAACAACTGCCACATCTAATCAGTTCCTGCCTGTCCCAAGGGCTTCAGCGACACTTGAAGCTGCGTGCCATATGTGGAAAACAGCAGGGACTGATCTCCTGAGGAGTGAAACGCTTTAACCTTTCTTGAATTTGGGGGCTGTCCAGGATACATATATGGAAATTTATGGTTTGTGATAGATGAGAAGCCAGACTGGCAGACTATTTCTGGCCTTAGAGTGCATGAGGTCAACTTCCATCGTCTCATTACAGCACTTGAAAAGTGTTTTCACCTCTGGTCCAAATGCTGTGGGTACAGAAATCCCATACTTTTCATTTCCCTGGCTCTACAGCTTTTGGCACAAAAGTACTACATGTTGCAAAAAAGGAAGAAAATTTAATAGTAATGAAGCTACAGTTGATGTCCTTCAAAAGCCAGAAGTAAAAGCTGCTTTTTGTGTGTGTGGTTTTTTTTAACTCTCTGGATTAACCCCAACTACTTTTTGGTATTCTCTGCATTTTCTGCACTGTAGCTGTGATCAGAGCCTCAATTTCTTCTGGTCTCTATATGGGTAAAGGACAAAGACAGCACAGGCTAGACCAGAACTTTGCACTCCAAACTGTCAAACCTGAAATGCGAAGCAGAGTTGCTGGGTTTGTTTAAACATCAGTTGTTCCTTGCTTTATTGTTTAGCATGTGAGACTTGGGTTAAACTACGAAGAATTTAACCTATGAAGCTTATTTATAATTCAAGTGAACCCATTAACATCTTAAGACCCTCTGTAGGGGCTGGAAGGGAACTTGTTCCGTGTTTCTAGCTGAGAAGGCTGACAAAGATGGGCCTTTGTAGTGGAAAGAGATGGATAGAAATGTCTGAGCCAGCAGGTTCTTTTCTTTAAATACTTGTTGGACATGCTTTTTTTTTTTGTTTTCCCCTAGTTTATTCTTTTCTGAATGAGGCAAAAGGTACATGATGTAATTTGTTCTGGAAAGGATTGTAGTTTTAGATGTATGTGAAGCCTGCAGCCCACTTCTTGGCTATTTCATGTGAGCATGCTAACTCCATCGCGATGTTCTAGCAGTGGTTGTTCTGGAAGATCTGAATTAAAGCTGCTTGAGAGGGAGGTGGTAAGGAAAACAGACATGGGTACACTGCATTAAAAGAATATCATCTTTGTGCATTAAAAAATGAGATTTGCAGCTAACTTTTAATTTTATTTGGTATCTAAAACCCAAGCTCTCATAAAGCCTTTGCTTAATTTTCTTGTCTTCTACTTAACAGCATATTTCTAAAAGCTTTATTTTTTCATTTACAATTTAAGTTTATTTTGGTCTGTCCTGTGCTCTGCCTCTATGCACAAGAGGTGGTTTAGATCCCAGCCTTGAGTAAGATCAAAACCTTTTTTAAAACACAAAGCAGAATGTGAAAATAAAAAGGCACTACTAAGACTGAGCCAATTCTTTTGTCTGTGCCATGGCTAGAGCAGCTGGTAACCTAGCCTGATACCCATGTGAGGAGCAATTTATCACAAACAGGTGTAACCCAGATATCTGAGATATTGTCAAAGTCATGATGCTTGTGTGTCAACATACTGCTAAATTAAAAACTTGTTCTGGTTAGGAGCATGCCATCAAATGTGGTACACACGGGTTTATATGGCATAGTGGGGTTTTATCTGCCCTGCTGGTGCTGTGCGGTGGGTTGGCTGCAAGTGAAGACCTAACAATGGGCTTTTGTTTCTTAGTTCCTCATTGTTCCTGCGATTGTGGGTAGTGCCCTTCTCCACCGGCTGTCTGACGATCGATGGGAAAAGATAACAGCATGGATGTACGGCATGGGGCTCTGCGCCCTCTTCATTGTCTCCACAGTATTCCATATCGTTTCGTGGAAAAAGAGTCACTTAAGGTACAACTATAAGATAGACAACATGTTTTATTTTCATATTATGTGTTGTTTTTCCATTGTGTTTCTCAGTCAAAAACATGATTTTACAGAATTCTGGAGTGGTGCCTTGTATTGAATCATGAAAAAACACCCTTGATTCTGTTGGAAGAAATAGTGAGCCATGATCATATACAAACGAACTTTAACGTCTGCTGCTTTTTTGCAAGGAAAACATGTGGTTTCCTAGGCCCTAGTGGGTCTTAATCCAGAGGCTG
Organism: Syrrhaptes paradoxus; assembly: GCA_013400615.1. Classification (NCBI taxonomy): domain Eukaryota; kingdom Metazoa; phylum Chordata; class Aves; order Pterocliformes; family Pteroclidae; genus Syrrhaptes; species Syrrhaptes paradoxus. The sequence continues at coordinate 119,658 of VZTO01024946.1, forward strand.
TATGGGAAAACCTCATCTAAGTGCATGGTGGATATAATCCCACTGCAGAAATGGGAACACTGTCCGGGACTATGGCACGCTCAAATACTTTGAAGAACACAGAGTTTGCCAGGAGGATTATAATACAATACACAGTTAACTAGCAGAAAGCCTCTTCGGGAGCAAGGCAGCAGTAGTAAAACTAAGATGTGATTTAACAAAAAAAATCTTTTTAGTTGTTGTTTTTTTCCCCCCTTCATTATGACTCCTGTTTAATTCTGGGCCAAAAGTTGGATTTAAGCAGTAGTCCCTAAATAGTAGCAGTCTTCCCAAAACGTGTCGTGGTGACTTGTTCTCTGTCTCGTAGGACAATGGAGCACTGCTTTCACATGTGTGACAGAATGATGATCTATGTCTTCATTGCGGCGTCTTATGCACCATGGTAAGAAATCTGAAGCGCAGCTTCAGAATTAAAGCTTTTTCCATTGCAAACAGTTTATTGCTTTGGCTTTCCAAAATCTATAGATATCTTCTGAGATGCAGTTGACAATATTCTGCATTGTGAAATGCAATGTGATGTAATCTCCTGAGATTTGCTGAACAGAAAGTAATATTAGAAAACAGCAGAAAGTAATTAATTTGTATTTCACATACCCCAGTCTATGCTTCCCTCACATCAGTGCAAACACAGCTTCTGCTTCTCTGTGTGGAGTGTCCAAGTGTTTTCTCCCCCATCATGCCTAAATTATAGATCTGAATATTTAAATATATTTATTTTTATCAAACGCGACTACTCCTGTGTCAGTATGGTCCATTACTTCATCACTTCTGTCTCTTTGAAATCTGTGTACCTCCAGGTTAAATCTACGTGAGCTTGGACCTCTAGCATCTCACATGCGTTGGTTTATTTGGCTGATGGCTGCTGGAGGAACCATTTATGTATTTCTCTACCATGAAAAGTAAGAATTATTATTTGCATTTAAATTTAAACTGAAATGAAAAGGTGAAAAATCACACATTGAAGTAAGAGCTTTGAAACAGTCGAAATATGTGATGAGAATGATGTGGACTTATATCTTGTTAGAAGATAATTGTACTCACCCTGTCGTAAGATGTCTTCAGGGGACAAGACCCAAGGTTTTTGTTTCAGAGATGATCTACTGAGGTTCTTTTCAAATAAGAAAATATAAGTTGTCTCAATGTTTTATTTTCACTAGTACCTAATGCAAGTTAATGCATCTAGGCAGTATTTAGAGAAGGTATTGCCTGCAACTGTACAATGCAGAGATAAATACTAGCTTTATTTTTGTCATAAAACAATGGTAACCTCTCTGCATTGAAAGCTTTTTGAATAGTTTAACAGACCCATGCTAACACAAGATTTGAAGTATGTTTTTTACTGTTCATCTTCTTGTACACCTCCTTAAATGACTCAAATTGTTCCTTTTTAGGTATAAGATTGTTGAACTCTTTTTCTATTTAGCGATGGGATTTTCTCCTGCTCTGGTAGTGACATCCATGGTAAGGAATTGTTACAAACTCAGAAACTTTCCCTTTATCACTAACTTAAGTTCCAGTGCAGCTCTTACTTCTGAAAAGATGTTAATTTTAGTCCACTGTGATTGTAAATGTTCTCTGCAGAAGAACCAAATACAGTCAATTATATTTTGGGTTTATACTTTACATACAGTGAAATGCTGTCTTGTTTTGGTGAATCTGGGTGGCAGGGTCTACATGACTATTATTTATTTATAGTTACATATTTTAAGTGACTTTGAATAACCCTCTCTGCTGATATAAGCCTGACACCTCTGCAAGGTAATGCCAGTTACAGTACTTAACTGTTCATGTGAGTGCTGGGCTGTACCGAAACCTTGCTGGATGCTTCATCTGACTAGTAGGAGTTAGGTTAAACTCATGTTTACATGCAGTAATGTGGTTTTCTTTCTCTTTGTATTTGTCTGCTCTGCTAATGAGCATGAAGCAAAACATCAGACTTATCGTAATTCTTGAGTTATTCTGCTATTGCTTCTGTAGTGCTACTGAGATGTATTATAGAAATATATTATGTAATCTAAATATTTATATACTGGTTTTTCTCACATGTCAATCTCTCATATCCAAGATATTTGGAGTTATGATAGCCAGCTTTTTTGGGGCAGGGACAGGGGGGACACTTTGTATTTTGTGCATAGACTACCCTTTCCCTCCTTTACACCCCACCCCTGATCTTTCCTTGTTAATTGACAGAGCAACACCGACGGACTCCAGGAGGTTGCCTGGGGAGGCTTGATCTATTGTCTGGGCGTGGTGTTCTTCAAGAGCGACGGAGTCATCCCCTTTGCCCATGCCATCTGGCACATATTCGTGGCCACAGCCGCTGCTGTTCATTACTATGCCATTTGGAAGTACCTTTACAGAAGTCCTGCAGACATAATTCGTCACTTATGATATATAGTGTGTATATATATATATATAAAATATCTGCACTTGGCCTCTGTAACAGTATTATTTGACTTAAGGAATTTGGGGAAATTGGAAAATTGCACAGAAAAACTGCACTGACGTTGGTAGTTCTCTGAACACAATTACTGTGAACTGATGTTGTATGTGTCCTGCAATTGCCCATCGTACGGCAAGTGCTGTAAATAACCAAGATACTGTACTGCAGTACCGAGAGTCCATTCCATGTGAGTAGAACTGGCTACCTGATGTTTACAAATACATTTTGTATTCTAGTTTAATTTTACAATTTTTAACTACGTGGATTTTTCTAAATTAGTGATTCGAATGGTGAAGTCAGTGCAATAGTGAAAATGTAACTCTTGATTTGAAATTGGTCTCTATCACCTTTCCGCTAGTCATTTATTAAACACAAATCACAGACAAATAATCTACTTTTACCACCCATTATCTTGGTATAATGTGACTTTTATAGCAAACTTCTGTGTTTTTTGTAAACTTTAAAAGTACATTTATTGAACTGAAAACACAACTGTCATCTATGCAGTTCCTCATGTTGCAAAATCTTGCAAAAAATGGTTACATTCCACATACTGTACTGACAAGCAAGCATTGTACCTCTTCTGAAGGTTGTGTAATTGTAAAAACCATTTTTAAGAACTAAAATCTAAATGTGATTCTGCTGAGTTTTAACACGATGGTGTTCTGCTCATCTGTACCGCTCAAACAGCACCTCAATTTGGCTTTATCTGGGATGGAAATGAAGTGCTTTGAAAGAAGTTAACACAAGTTTCTCCTCGGGATCCCAATTCTCCCGTGCGCTGCCTGGCCGACAGCAGTGGGGATGAGAGCCGAGTGACGAGGGCTGGCAGTGCTGAGGGTGGGCAGCAGTCGCCCGCTGTCCAAACCAGAGTCAGTCGTTCCTCCAGAACGTGTATCCATAGATCCGTGCTGTAATATCGAGGCTTGGATTGTCGAAGGGATTTAAATTGTCCGACAGAACCAGTTCCCACCAACATTTGTTCTGCTGGGAAATCCTGGTCAGAGGAGCAGGTACAGAGCAACTGCTGACAACTCTGAATTCACAGTTAATGGTTCTTCACAAGCTCAGCCCCACGGGGAGGAGAGCCTGAAGGACCTGGTAGGGTGTCACTTGTCATTCTGGGACTTAACAGAGAGTCAGGCTGGTCTGTAGTTGTATTGCTGTCTTTCTGTACAGGAAATCCAAACGTGGTAGCAAGTCCTGATTGTAGAACACATGCATTAAATGACGAGATGTAGAAGAGTCATTGTACTGTTTGTCCAGTATCTGTATCCTGTCCCACTCTATAAGGAATGTCTTATATTAAGATTGACTTTATCCTTTTTCTAATTTACTCAGTTTTTCATGTCAGTATTTACAAACGAAACCAAAACGTGTTGCCTTTTTCAGATTTTGTTCTGGATATTGCCTGTCTGCAAACAGCGAGTAGCAAGATAGGGAAGTTTTTCAAGGTACCGTTTAATATCGCACTTAGTGGGTTGCATATTTTAGAATATAAACATTTGTATACAGGATTTACAAGAGGGACAAAGTTTAAATTCAAGGCATGGACGAAGAATTGCTGAACGGTGTTGGGTGATTGAAGAAACGGCACCGCTACAGCAGACTAGTTGACTGCCCCAAAAAGAGAACAAATGCAACAGCTGGGCAGGTAAACTCTAGTACAACAGTCTCACACATCTGGATGCCTCTGTTTTTTAACATTGTGTCTATTTTAATATTTACCACTTTTTGTGAACTCATAGATTTTGTTTAAATGCAGTTCTGTTAAAACCACTAAAATACATGTAAGGGTTTTCTGTAGTCAAAAGTGAAACTATTGCTTGAAGATGTTTGTTTTAATTTTAAGTTAATTTTTCATGGCATTGCTTTTTGGAGTGTTTGCAATGGTTTTTAAAAAATTTCAATTCGCCAAAAATATTTTGAATTACTGTATTCTAGTCGATATGATATTGAATGTACTAGACTAACAATAAACATTTTGTGCAATTTGGAAACGGTTGTATTCTTGGTAGCGGTTTATTTTTTCTTTTTTCCCCTTCTGGCTCTTATGCAGGAAAGTAAGGGACTGACACTTGCCACTCCTCACACCAGATCCAGAGTTGAACGTCGTGACGTCATGCTTGCACAGCCAACTTGCTAAATAAAAATAGTAACAAAGATTGCAATCCAGATTGTTCAATTTGTGGTATGGAAACAAGTATGTTGATGTGTAGATTTTGGTCAATATTGGGAACTTGCTGCTTTCCCTTTTGCTGTTCTGGATCAATTCTCTTATACCATTCTGTACTGGGGTTTGTGGTTTTCAATTATATAACACCGAAATACGTAATTTTGCCCCTGTCCCTACAGGAGTATAATTCCATTAAATATAGACAAGCTGAACTAAAAATGCATTTCTGTCTGGAAAACTAACATGTCAATTAATTTGGGGGTTTTTTTCCCTTTTTTCCCCCTCTGCCTGATTGCAGCTCTCTAGGCTGCTTCCTCCCAGTGGTGCTTTTCCCGGTAATGTTCGCTGCAGTAGCAGAGATGTGATTTCTTTGTGTTCCTCAAGCAAATGTTGTTAAAAGCACTTGCTTCTGTATTTTCTATGCCTGTAGGTTTTAGAAGTGAAACAACTGCACTGAGTGTGAATAAAGCCGTGGTAAGATGTGTTTTAGTTTTGCAAACGGACATTTCCAGAGGATGCCCGGGATGCTTGAATACTGGATACTTGCAGTCTCATCACTCTTGGGTCTTATTTTCTAACACAATATTGTGTGCATCTAAAAAATTGAAGGGATTAATTTAAGGATTTATTATAGAGTATACTTCATATTGTTTTGGTTTTTAATTCAACACCAACAAGGAACACACAAAGAAAGAATTCCTTTTTCTTTCTGTTAACAAAAGCAGGCTGCTTTCCAATCGTCTTCCCCACATCCTTCTTAATTACTTATGGTAATTACGGTAAGAAATTGTATTACTGTCTTCCAGTGCTAGGTAAGTAATGAAGTCCTCTCAAAGGAGGCTGGAGTGTCTGAACACAGTTTTTGCGGCTGTGGCTGTATGGTGGACAGCGGGGATGAACAGTTGGTTATTGTGGTTTACCTCGCTGTTAAAAAGTTACTTAAATTCCAGATCAGTGTTAGTAGATGGACAGGATGGTTCCATTTAATGTCTCTTTACGTGGTTTTGTTCTAATTAATTGGTTTTGCCTGGCTGGCAGCGCCAAGCCTGCGTCAGGCTGTTCTGTAACCGGCGGCTCACGGCGCTGGCAGGGCACCGGCTGGAGCAACGTGCTGCTGAGGCTCAGGGTTATCTCTGAGGTCGATCATAAATTGCAGTGTGGTTTCCTACATGGTTTTCACACTCTTAAATGCTGATATGTGAACTGTGTAAATGACACAGGTGTCACAGAACTTTTAGTGCTGCTTCTTGTGGATATTTGTGTAAGTCAGGGGCTGGAATGAGCAAGTACAAGGGAAGATAATGAAGTTTTTCGTAGAGGCTTTTCTCTTAAACCTCTTTCTTGAATATCCCTTATGGTCAGGACCCTGCCACCTGTTTGGAAACCTCTTTGAGTCCCCTGCACAATTCCTTATTTAGGTCTGGCGTATGTAACCACGATTTACATACGGCTGTCATGTTCCCATCATGCGCTTGACTAAGTCTTTGCTCGGTGCTTTGCTATTTTTAAAAGGCGGCAGGATGTTCGTCTCTGCTCGCTAATTGCTTTCACCATCAATAGGTGTCATAAGATTAAAGCTAAAAATAGCCAACAAAAGAGTGACCAGGATGGCAGATGCTTGCCTGCTCCGGGTGCTTGCAGCCTTTGCGCTGCCCTGGATCCCAGAGCGGGTTGCTCATGGCATGAACCAGCCGCTGCTCTTCAATGGCTGGAGGCTGGTCGCTGCTGTTCATCTGCTGTTTGAAAGTGTTTCATTCATCCTTTGTCTGAATGCATTCCCTAAGCCTGGTCATGGTCTGGAAAGGGAAGGTGCATGAGGCACGGGCAGTGTTTGCTGCTGGTTCTTTGGAAGCATTCGGATGTTTTTAACTTGGTGTTAAAGTGGTGCTGGGAGGGGTGGTGCTGCCCAGCTGTGGTACAAGCAGCAGGGGTGTGCCTGGGGCTAAACACCCCCCAGGCTGCTCTGATCGGTTTTGAACGAGCTTTGCAGCCTGTCTTGAAAATGCAGCACAAAGAATTTAGCGGTGAAGCACCTTTGGAGCATCTGTACCAGGTACAGTCAGCACTACGGAACAGTTCAGTCTTACGGGTCCAGCCTCAAGGGGAAGCAGTGGTTTCTTTAAAAAAGGGTCTTGAAATTCCTCTTTGGGCTGTATTTTGTAGCAGGCTGACATTTTGTTACTGAACAGTGTCTGCTTGCTTGTGTTCACACCAGGCATCCTGCTGGTGAGCGGCGAGGTGGCAATGCACAAGCAGGGCTCTTGTTACTAAGGATAGGCTGGGGAGCCAAAATCCTCTTGCAAAAGGCCGGCGGTGAAGCCAGCACCAGTTTTATAACAGAAGTTACATCACTGGCTCTAATGAGGCTGGCGTGCTCCTGGAAGGAGATATTCCATGTCTTTGTTGCTTAGCAGCATGAGCCCTGCTGGCGGTGGATTTGTGCTCCCAAATCCTTTCGGTGGCTTTGAAAATCTCCCTTGAGTTTTCACGTAGGTGAAAAGCCCTTAGTAGAAACCTTCTGACTTGGTGGCTTTAGCTCCAGCAGATGTCTCCTGGCTTTCTGGTGCATCGTGTTCCCTCCCAGGAGCCGTGTGGAGGTTTGTGCGGGCAGGGACCAGCCCCAGCACGCGGCTGCCTTGTCGTGGTCCAACAGGGACAGGATGCGTCCCGACCGCAGGATGTTTGGGTGGGGAGCTGCAGTTATTCAGGATGTTGAAACACCAAAACCCAACCCTCAACACCTACAGACCGTCGGGAACCTGCGGTACGTTTGACTTCAAACAGCAAAGGTTTAGTAGCATCCGAAGCGTGAAAGGACTGAACAGCATTGCTCTGGGACCTCAACCCTCCGCTCAAATTAAAATCGTGCGTTTGGGAAGCTGAGGATTGCTTTAGGAAGGGAATAGGGATTATGTTTTTTTAATACGTGTCTTCATCTATGAACATGTTTGACAGAAAATGGCTTTTGTCTTGCAGCTGGTGGTGGTGCTGAGCAGCTTAATGAGCCTTCTGCTCCATCACTGAAAATGAAGCTGGGACTCGGAGCTATTTTTAGCCCATCCTCTGCCCGCAGACAGGACGAGCTCTGCCTGTCAGTCCTGATGCGCTCGTCCAACCTCTTCTGAAACACCTCTGACAGTGGGGGTTTCACAGGGCTCCCAGGCAGCTCATTTCGGTGTTTCACCCTCTGCCCAGGCAGCACTTCCTCTGCTGTCCCTGGAGCCCGTTACCCCTTCTCTGCAGCAGGCTCAGGGAAGAGCCCTCGCAGGCAGCTGGAGACCATCACTTCTTCCCTTGCCTTTTCTTCCTCCCCTAGGTTTAAACAAACTCAACCCCTTCCATCTTTCTTCGCGGACAGTGGGTGTCCCAGGATGGCTTCGGGCATGTTTTTCTCCTCCAGGAAGGAGGAGAGACCCCGAGGGGCTGAAAGGAGAGAGCAGCCATCTGTCCCCAGCTCAGCCTGGAGCCAGGGATCAAATGTGCCTGTGACAGGAGCCGCCTCTCCCCGCTCTGCTTCTCCTGAGGCGCAGCAGGACTGTCACCTCGCTGGGATTTATGGCCCCGCGACGCCTTGCCTGAGCGACTCCGCATGGGCTGGCTCTGGAGGCAATGGACAGTGCATTGATGATGTGTTTTATGATGACGACTGATGACTATGATGATGAATTTCATGTCTTTGTCCTGCCTGGCAGGGGTGGGCTGGGGGATTCTCAATCCCTGGGGAAGGGGCAGCAGAGGGGCCGTGGCTCCGGTGTCATCTCCCCGTGGGTGGCTCCAGGGTAGGTCTCATCTCTTCCCATCACACCGGGACGGCCAGGGGACACAAGCTGGGGGATGCGCTGGACGATGCTGCAGCCAGCAGAGGTGGGGTAGGGGCCACACACACACAGCCCCACCTCGGTGTCCTGCAGCACGCGTGTATGTACGTGTGTACATATATACATAGAAGTACAGTTATAGTTATGTGTAAATATATCCCTATACCCCTAGTTTTATGTATATATGCACAAACATATCGAGAAGTTTTTTCTGTCATCATAATCTATGCTATATACCTAAAAGAGATTATTTTCTATACTTATATATTAAAATGCTACTAAATGTGCTATATTATTAAAAATCTTAAATTGTATGTGTCTGTGTCTATGCTAATGATATGTAATTGTATGTGCAAATCTTTTGTCCTACATGCCACCGTATATAAAAAAATACAAACAGCTCCAGGAGCATGTATTATCTGTTACATACATTATGTACAAATATAATAACAAAAAGCTGATAAATATACACCTCACCAAAGAACACATAACCCAATGCACCTGTGCACGGTGTGGTTATGGTGCTCTTACCTTCTGGGGGCTTGGCACCCACCAGTGTGGTTCTCTGTTTAAAATACAGCTTTTATGGGTGTACACACACACACACACACACACACACACAGAGGCCAGGCGAGCACCCGAGAGGGTGTGTCTGTGTTACTAAAACATCTCTTTTGTGTGTAATATATGCCATATATTCAAACTCAGACCTTTAGAGATCAGTGATGAGGATTTTTATATGCACTTTCTATAAAAATAAAATTCTCAGTTCTGTTACATACGCGGTATAACCATGTCATTGCATTTCTATAGGGAGAGATCCCGAGCGAGAGCGGGGTGTGCAGGTAAGCCTGCGCGTGTGCAGGAGAATCATCATCCTCTGAGCACAGCAGGCAGTGTATGAAAACCAGCCCTTTAGAGCAACAAAATGTATAATTAAATACAAACCAAGAGTATTAAATTCTGCTGGCTGTGCTGTCTGACAATATAACTGACTCTACAGCTGTGCATACAGCCAGAGAGCTGCAGCTGTGCAAACACAGGCGCCCGTGCAGACACAGGCGCTGCACAGCACGACAAATCCTGCGCATCATACATAGCACTGGCTGTAAAAGGCCTTTATAACAATAAAAACCCATTTTTAATATATTAAAAAGCTGTATTAAGCAGTAAATTCTGATAAGTATACTATATGAATATAGTAGCAAGATAATATATATAGCAAGAGAAAGGGAGCAGGAGAGCAAGGGACAGGGGGTGTGTGTGCAGACACAGTGTGGGGGGGGGTGTGTGTGTTTTTATTTATAGTGTATAGCTACACAGCTATATAGTGCTGCATATACAGATATATGGGGGGGGGACATGCATCTATATTAAAGCTAATCTACTTTGTGTCTCCTATATATTGAAAAACAGACCTTCATAGTAAAAAAAAAGGTCTACACTATTTATTTATAAAGAAATATCAAAATATAAAACTAGCTTTTAGAAAGAAATGTTACAAAATACGGTCTATAAAAATATTTTATAAAAAACTTCTTTTCTGTATACACTTTTTTTTAATATCTCTGTGTGTAAGCATATAAAACTATCTCATATATATAAAGCTAATAAATATGTGTGTGCACACATGCGTGTATACACACACAGATCTGGACAAGACTGAGCAAATTAGTGTTATTAAAACATATGTTTTGTACATAATAGCTGGTATATATTAAAACCCAGCCCTCTGTGTGGGTGTGTACCTCTATATATCGTTCTCTCTCTCCAGGTATGTGGAGAGAGTGAGAGAGCAGTGTGTGTGTTGTAACAAATATGCTTTTTTGCATAACATACACTGAAAACAGTCCGCTATATCAATTAAATGTATTTTTATATATATTAAAATACTGCTAAATATGCTGCATGAAAATATATTAAATTTCTATATAGAGAAAAAAATTAACATGAGTGTGCATAGGTGTGTGTATTATAACAAACATCGTGCATAAGACGTAATGAAGGTATATTAAATGAATGTATATTAAAACCAATCAGCCCTACCTATATATTACACACAATACACATTTTAATGACTAACGTGTATAAACACAGTGGTAGAGGGAAGTGTGTTACACTATTTTTCTCTTGCTCACACAAACCATATAGCTCAAAGCATGTAGTATCTGCTGTGGCTCCTATACAAAATATGGAGGCTAATGGCAATTAAAAGCAATGAATCATTCTGTAAACTAGAATAAAAATACTTCTTAAGACACAGCATTTAATGGATGTATTACTGTCTGTGCACTGTGTATTAACAAATTATCACATCTCATGACAGTGTATATAAAACATGCCTATAAATAGATATGTAAACAACACATACACTGTAATTTTAGTACTTTTGTGTATTATTATATAGATGTAAAATAATTTACTAAATGAGAAAATAGTCCTAAATGAGAAAATAGTCCTAAATACACTACAGTTAGAAATATATTGTCTAGATACACATTTGGTGTGGTTATACCCAACCCTTAACTCTCACTTTAGGGCCTGGCAGCAGGTGTGGGGGGCATTTGCACCCCCAGTTATTACCTGGGGTCCATCCCCACTGGTGGGACACAGCCCGGGCTGGAGGCTATCGGCACTCACAGCCCAGCATTAATGGGAGAAAAATAAAAATATATCCCCCCACCCCTCCCCAAAGCCCTGAGCCCGAGCCCTGATACACCAAAGCAAGCACACAGGTGAGAGAAGAAAAATTTAAAAGTTTATTAAACATTAAGAATAACAGACAAAAAAAAATATTTGGGCTGAACAGCATACAAGATGCAATCCATTTCATGTCATACAGTTAATCTGATTTTATTTGTTAAACCTGTGTTTAAACAAATGCTGTCTCGTGGTGTTGCCAGAAATACGATGGTTGATCACTTGAAAGGTTCAATATACTTTTTTTTTTTTAAATTCACATAAAAAAGTCAACAAAATAAAAATAAACTGCACATCTCTATTGTAAATTACATGCAAAAATAGTTTTAAAGCAATAATTGGGGTTATTACAAACCCACAGAGGCAAGATATTCAAATGCCAGGGGTCCCTGGGCACCGCTGAACCCATTGCGCTGCGGCTGGAGCGTTTGTGCTGGGCTGCGCGGGCACAGCTGGCTCCAGCACAAAGCCTCGCCCAGGCGCCTTTCTTTCATTTTGAATTTCTTGCTTTTGTGGATTCAAGTCAGAACTTTACTTCCATGGTGCTAGTTTAGTGATTTTAGCACCATTCAATGAAGAACACAAATAATCCCACCCGGTCTCCTCTGCCACAGGCTTTCCCACAGAGAGCCAGCCCCGAGGTGCTCGTATTCACAAATACAGCTCAATTTTATTTTTAGAGGGCATTCTTTTTTAAAAAGAAAAAAAATCACTTCTAAGTTTCAGCAAAAACAAAGACAAGCATTTTACCAATGCTTACGGTTTAATAGAAGTCAGTGAATTATTTAGACACGCTATTAATTATTCTGCAAATATATATTTCTATTTTTATAAAATTACAATTTCATATACCTACAAGCTCCTTCATGAGCAACAAAGCCATCAGAGGTGTGATGAGCCCAGCTAAGCTGTCCTTGGGAGCTGAAAATGTGCTAAAGTTTCATTTATTTGTTATTTTGGGGAGACAGCCTGCTTAAAGAACATGATTTTTCTCCCAATTTTTAGCCCACATATATATTTTTTTTCTCTCTTTTAAGGGTGAGCTTTTCAGGGGAGCCAGGGTACCTAACTCCCGTGGGAAGCGGTGACTGTGTAAAGTCCCACAAGCTCCTTTGCAAGTCCTCACCCCCAAAAAAGAGCAGCTGCCAGCCCGCGCTGAGCGGGGTGCCCAGGCTGACCCGCGCTGCCCTTCCCACGCTCTCCGGCACGCTCCCAACCCCTCAAGCCGTGCGCTCGCCCAACTGCCCTCCTGCGCGGCGGGACGGGGCGAGGAGGCATCTCCAGGGAGCTGCTGGAAACCTCTGTGCTCCTCTGTGGCCACGACTTAATAAATCTGTGATACCCAGCCTACAAAAACCACCATCTCCCATCCCTTCCCTGCCCAAAAGAATTATCTGAAATTTTTTTCCAAGCTGCCTTTTACATTTTAAAGAATGTTTCATGGTCACAATGCAACCCGCCCCTGGCCCCAGCTAGTAACGTACCAGCCGCACACCATTCCTACAACTGAATCATCACCCCGAGAAAAACCATCGTGAGGGCGATTCTGAGCTGCTGCAATTTGCTTTGTTGCTGCTAAAAGCGGATCCACAGCAGCGGCTGGCTGAGCCCTGCCACGGTCACGTTCCTTCCAAAGGAAAAAAATAAAGTTGATTTCATAGTGGCTATAGCAGATATATCAACTTGTGCCGAACTCTGTCCGTCTCTTTTCTCTACCCCTGCATCCACTGGCTTATACTGACCTTTAGGAAATATCTTACTATGCTTTAAACTTTGCTGCAGCACATGGAAATTCAATTTGTTGAATAAATGGTCCACGGGCAAGTACTGCGTGTTAAGGGACACTGACAAGTTGGGTATGTTTGAGGCAAAATACCGGAAAAATGCCATCGATGCGAGGGTACTTTTAATGCTGCACAAAATGTTGAGTCCTTTGTAACAATCTCCTGAAGCATGAACTATGATGTAACGGAATGAACACCCTTTTCACTGGAAAATAACCTCAAAACACTTAGAAAACTGTGAGCAAGACGTGTAGCACCGTATTTTCCTCGCGTTAATAACCATAGGCAGTACGTACAACTGTACACATGAACAGAGCTCTTTATAAAAAAATTTCAGCGGGAAACAGACTCTAGCAGCAGCAGATTAGAAATGACTACGAGTTTTTTTGTGTTATATATTATGTTTCTGCCTTTACAAAATATTTTATTGTCCAATCGATAGTTGACTAAAATCCATGTTGTGTTTTGTCCCTATTAAACAGTTTCTTTATGTGTTTCTGATGGAAAATAATAAAGTCTCTCTTTTTCAGTAATATGGAATATCCTGTGAAGCCATATTACTTCCATAAAAATTTAATTTAAAGCACAGAACATGCCGGTGTGCCAGTGGTAGGCTTAAAATATTAAAGATTTTAAAAAACCCAACAACCAACAAACGCCTAAGCATTTCCTTTCTGTACAATAATGGAGAATATATATCTTTGCTATATATTTTAAACATGGAATAGCTCTTTTCTTTTTGCTCTATATATACGTCTTTTTCAAAATACATTGTCAGTATTTGTACTTGAAAAATACTGTACAAAACGAACATACTATAATTATTCTGTATAAACTTTATACATTTTATAATATCTATTCTTTTGGTCTATAGTAAACACTTAGATTGATTGGATTAACCACAGTATATGACAACACCATCCCCTTCTGAAATACACCAGTGTCTCTTACATTCATTTTTCAGAAGTCCACTTTATATTAGAACATACGTGTTCCAAAGCAAAGAGAGTTTAAAACAATAAAGTTCAGAACCATCAGTTCATGTCACACTCAAAACAACAATCACTAGGAAAAATGGGCTTTGCAAACCAGTGACGACTTCTAACTGAATAAAAGTGATTTTTAAAACAGCAAGATAAAATCCACAGAAAATATATTACAGAACAGGGGAAAAAAAACAACTGAATTTAGATATTTATTTAATTTTTAGTCACAAAATGGAACCTGAAGAAATGCGTAACGAAAACAGAAAAGCCCCTCTGATTTCACTGTCGGGTCTGATTGGATACTATTCATTTTGTTCTTGTCTTAATTAATTATCCTGCTTCTTCTACATGCGCTCCCTAGAGCAGGGATACAACGAGCATGCTCACGTCAATGTGTCTTTTACCTTATAACTTTTTTGTTAAAGACAGTAAAACTCCTGCTGGGTAGGGAAACCATCCTACGTCCACTAGGAACATCCGGGCAGCATGCGCGCTAGCGTACGACAGGATTATTGCTTCAGGTACGGACAGTGCAAAGTACACGCTCTGTGGTCTACCAGAGTTACTCCTACCTACCTGGGGTCTGCGGAAAGAAAAGGAACCTTACCAGCCAGAGAGAAGCCGTTACGGGATCTATAATGAGTATAGCTAACTCAGTCTAACAGCACTTTAAATCTGAAGACAATTACCACCAAAACTTAAAATACAACAAAAGCAATCTATAAATTAATATTTCTGCAGTGTAGTACTAAATTATTATCTGTGCACTTTATCAGCATGTTAACGTTTCTGATTAGACATACTTAAAACAATAGCTTGTTACTCTCGAAAAAAANTTAAGTCAGTTTTGTTTCTGCTTCTGGTAAAGTGCTGAAGACAGAAAGGTTGGTTTGGGTGTGGTGCTATCAAACAGGAAACACATTGTCCATCTAGTCAAATGCCAACCCGCAACAAAAAAAAAAAAAGAAAAAAAAGAAAAAAGAAAAAAAAACCCCACTCCCCCTCCCTCCATTTTCACGGGGCCCTGTGTTCTCCCCCCCTTTGCCTGGGCGGCGGTCTGT
>VZTO01024946.1:140543-169764 GCA_013400615.1 Syrrhaptes paradoxus
CTGCCTGCCCCTGCCTGCTGCTGCCTGTCCCTGCCTGCCCCTGCTGCTGCCTGCCCCTGCTGCTGCCTGTCCCTGCTGCTGCCCCTGCCTGCTGCTGCCTGCCCCTGCCTGTCCCTGCCTGCTGCTGCCTGTCCCTGCCTGCCCCTGCCTGTCCCTGCCACCCCTGCCCGCGTGCTCCAGCCAGGACAGGGAAACGCCACGGGAAGGCCAGAGGCTGGTGGCCGCTGGCTGCGTGTCGGGCTGTCACCAGGCAGCGGTTCCGCTCTCCCTGGACACGGCTGCGATCGCCGCGTGTGTGTCCAGAACATTTCTGTGTCTGAAGGTGGGGTTGGGGGGACCCCGGCTGGGAACTGTGATGCACCCCGGCATTCCTGCAGCCCTCCTTTAGATGGCTGGGTAATCTCATCTCAGAGCTAGGGGCTGGCAGGAACAGGCTTACTGAAAGGATTAAAGGCAGGAAAGCTGCCTTTGATGTCAACGCTTGCACCAGAGCAGCCAGATGTGGTTTCAGTGCAGGCAAACGTATAGGCATACGCACGTACAAATCTTGTAAGACACCAGCTCTGAATACCTTTATAATATTTCTGGTGAGCGTGCAGGGTGTTTCTAAAGGTCAAGTGGACTGTGAAATCTGCCCCAGCTTTCTGACTGCCCTCAACAGAAGAGCCTGTATTTAAAAATTGCTGCAGTTCTAGGTACATGGGTCACTTTACAGATGATCATCTATCTATAATGTGTCATATTATACAATTACATGAGCTTTGTAATCACTGGCTTCAAGAAATTCTACACTATCTCTGGAAAAGGAAAGGGCAAAACCATTCCTTTTAAACATGGGGAATTGAGGTATTGCATCGTACCAATGCAACAGCAAAATAAAGGCAAGAGCAAAGAATCTCCAAGGTGATCTGAGAGAAGACCCTACAGCCATCAGCATCCTCCTTTGTTCCCTACATGCACACATTTCACTTCCCCTGGTCTAAGAAGCTCCTACTCCTGAAGACCCGGTCCTTCAGCAAACGTAAGATATTCCAGGTGCCACTACAAAGCTCATTCAAGGTGAATGCTATTCACTAATGCAAAGCCTGAGCAAATCATGCACACAGCTAAACATCACCTGGGAGCCTGAAGACTATCGCCCTGTAAGATATTCCCACACGCACACAGCACACACACCTCCATCACACTCCCCGTCCTCTCATGCCTCCGTAAATGATCAGGAACTGCACCGAGAGCAACAGAGTTAATAAGGGCGTCTGAAACCCCAGGCCGAAAAAACAGTTATTTCCTTGTCCAGCATTTTACATTAGGCAACTCCTGGCACTTGGTATCTTACTATTTTTTCTGTCAACTTTTGCCAATACTAAAAGCCAGGAACCTGTCTTCGTTAGTTTGCTGGCTAATGGCCATCACATCTCTGCGGTGCTGGAACTCGCCGTAACCCAAGCCGACGGCGTGGGCTGCACTGGACTTGGCACTGCTGTTACTGCAGGGCTACGGTCCGTGGCCTCACGTTACACCGCTCTCCAAGCTCCTCTCCCTCAGTGCGCATGGCACTTGCGCTGTGCATCCTTCTGCCAAATTTGTTCAGGGTGTTATTTTTATGCACTAAATTCCTCGCAATCAGAGGTAGGTCAAATAAGCACAGCAATCTGAACATCATGTGCCCAGCAGCGGACTAATCCTCACATCAGCAAGCTTCACAGCTGTCACAATATCCAGAGAAAGAGCTGGTCGGAGGCTGCGATGCACAAGGAATCGGCCAAGGAGGAAGCCTACAGCACCAGCCGCCAAGGCCAGGCGAAGGTAAAGCCCCTCGCTGCTCGGCATCGGGAGCCAGATGCCTTTGTAGCCCGTCACTGTGTTATTTAAACACTCTGCCCTCACAACAGCGGCCAAATGTTTACAGCAGGGAAGTGGCTGGACTGTTTAATGTGCTGAGCTTTGTTCTCAATGGGGGCTGACGATTGCCAAGTGTTTTGGAAAGAACTTAGCCCCTCTGTTTAAGTTGTTGAAATGAGAGCTCTTGAATATTAAGCTCTTTTGGAAATCCATCTGCAGAACTCCACGGTGGTGGTGGTGGATGCAAGCTGGGAACAATGGTTAATGGAAACTTCCCCTCATACCACCCTAGTGATGTGTCTCCGCCACGGCCTGGAGAGACCACAACTTTGTCAACATTGGCCTTTTGTCTGGAGACTTTCCCACTTGTAGAGCTCCACTCAAGCAACAGCGAGTGTGCCAGGACAGACACAGCTCCAGGTGTCTCCTGGCAGAGGAACCAGCAGGTTTTGACAACCCCAGCAGCTAAGGCTGCCCCAGCATCTTGCCTTCACTAATGCTCTTGACGTTGCTCTGGCAGATATTAGCAATAGCAGAAAATTTTCCAGAAAGAAGGACTTGAAAGAAAGTTGGCTGTTCTAATCCTTTCAGTCCTCCTCCTCCCAGCAGAGACTGCCAGTGAGGAAGTCCAACGTAATGGCAATATTTTCAGTGTGGTTCCTTGTTCAAAGAGAAATGGACTGAGGCCATTCACTTGTGTCATCTAGGTCACCAAATGGCTGGTAAAAGAAATAGCAGCTTTTAATTGCTTGCAATAATTAAAACTTACAATTCAAAAGTATAATAGCATTTTTCTCTACCCACAAAAACAAAACGCTGATCTGGTATCGTGGGGAGCTCAGTCACCATATCCTGACTCTTAATTTCCCCCTTCTGAAACATCCCACCTACCAGCTGTGCCCAGGAGAGTTAAGACGGAAATAACCTCTTCAACTGCACCACTGCTTGACAGACTTCTTATTTGTACTGCAAGAGATCCCTGGTGAATTATGTGGAACTCAGTTTTGAATAATTCAACTCCCATTGAAATGTGTCTGATTTTCAGAAAAATCTCCCTTCTCACAGCCCTTCCACACTTTTCATCAGCTCAACAGCTGGCTAGAGAACAGCCATGACAAAAGAAAAGAAAAGGGAGTGGAAATGTTCTAATCAAAATATTTTCCCCTATTTTTTACACATATGTTGGAGGGAAAGAAAAGAAGAGTTTCTTATTCAATTTATTAGCAGGCCAGAGATAAAATCTGTGTTTGCTAGTGATTTTTTTTTTATATAAGCTAAAGGCACCCTGGGTACGTCAGTCAGACTATACAGTGCAGCGGTTACATTGACAGATAATCCTCACCCAGAGCCGCTCCAGAGAGCCCCAGCGCTCTGCTGAATATCTGCTTGGCAGCTGGCCAGCTATCTGAGATAGTTCTCTTACTCCAGATCACAGCCTGTCCCAGACTAAGCTGTCATCTATTTCTGCATTAACCCCTCCAGCCTCTAGGAAAAGTTCTCTCAATGCAGAACACAATGCAGCGTGCAGGAATCCAGACCAGCAAAAATCCCCATGGGCAGTACAGGGAGTATTCTGGAGGCCAAGATTTCTCTAAGGACAGTATCTTGTCAGATTATAACGCCTCAATTACAATATTATAATCATCTAATTTCCCTACTATTAGTATTTTACTGTCTTCCAGAACCCGAAACAATTACATGGCCAGTAAGACCATCATCTCTACGAGCAGCAAAGGGAAGACGATCCTCCAGCCCCGACATGGCAGGGTAAAACCAACCACTCTCTTCCTGGGGGTTAAAAAGACACTTCCCCCCAAGTGTATTTATGTAAGCACTTCTTAGAGGAGCTTTATTTTTTTTCTGAAGCAACAGGAGATTAGTGTATTCTGACCAGTGCTCCAACCCAGCACAGCCATTCTGCTGTTTCTTATCTGACACAAACCCGAGGTGACTGCAAACGCTTCCTGCGGAAAGAAGGATCTGAATCCAACACGACCGCAACACAGTCACTGCTAACATACTGCTAAAAGACTGGCACCTACAAGTGTTTTGAAAACGTGTACTTTTTTAAAGATATCAGCATTGTTTACAAATCTTGTGCATTTAATTATAAAAGAATTGTCATTTCCCCTCTCCGCATTGTGTGCCTCCCGCTCGGGGCCTCTGCAGTATTATTACAGGCGGGACTGGTAGTCTTATTAAGATTGTCTGACACTTCCCATTAGAGGATGCTGTCTTCAGTTCCTTAGACCTTTGCCAGATTTCAACCATTCTGTTTGGATTTGTACGCGCCAATTATGTTTCTGCCAAAATGGTCCTACAGCTTCCCGAAAAAGGTTCAGCAAAAAAATACTTTGTTTTGAACCTGTTAAAAATTTCTGGCAAACTTTTCACTGAGCTGCGCTAGTGGCCTGTGCGCTGGAAGAGAGGGCAGCTCCTGCATCAGTGGTATTTCCTTTTTTTTTGCCTTCTTAAAATCTACTGCATGCATGCTCAGGCTGGGAGAGAAAGGAGCAATTCCAATAAGTGATTAGGACTCAAAGCTGAGAAGGGGGCAAGGAGGTGAGGAGGGTGAGGATGAGGGAGACTGGGAGCCAAGGAAGAGAGGGGGTGAGCCTGGAAGAGGAAGGCTGCTTCAGCAAAGGCTGGGATGAATGCATTCAGGAGAAGAGCATCGTTGAAGGAAATGGGACAGGAGAGCGCCTGTGCTGATGGTACAAGCACAGCTCCAGATTGCCGAGTCCCACAGATCCTCTGCTATCAGCAAACAGTGAAGCGCGCTGGCAAAGTGCCCTGTCCTTCTTCAGCTCCTTACAGCGAGGGAAAGTTGTCATCCTCTGCTCAGTCCCCGTGGCAGGACACTGTGGGATGCTGTCAGGTCCATTCCTACTCATTTCCAGTGTGCCTGTTGTAGGGGTGGCACATGAGAAAACCCAGGTTCTCTTTTCAATTTGTTTTTAAAATTAAATGCAAGAGTTGTTTTAAGATGCACAGACATGGCTGCAACCATCTTTAAAGTTTTGATCCCATAAGGAGCCACTTGTTTCACCCATTTTGACTTATGCAAACGGACCCACACATTATTTGCCACTAATTACTCCAACCTCCTGTAGAGATACAGTTATCAACTTCCCAAGAGCCCCCTCCAGTACTGATGACTATGCATGCTTCATAGAAACAATTTTTCTCCCCACAAGACCCCATGAAAGAAGCACTCACTCTTTGCAGGTGAAGCACAGTACAGACGTTTTAAACCACAAGAACACAGCCAGCCTCTCAGGGTAGCTACCCTTACAGGCACTGTCTGCATTTCAGATCAGCTCTCGACAGCTCCTGTTGCAGGTTGGGGGCTGTACACCAACACAAGTGAGGGCTGCCCAAGGTACCCAACTGGGCTCCTTGCAAAAAGGGAAGCGAACATGCAGTGTGACAAGCTCACATAATCAAGTGACTTGCTCAGAATTCTGCTGAAACTTCACGGCTGAATCCAGTCTCTCTAGACAAAATCTTTCTGTCCTTCCTGCCAGATTTTCCCTTCTCCTCCTGCCGTTCCCTGCATCCTCTCACATCTGCAGTAAATGAGGTCAAGATCCAAGATCCTACAGACAACCGCTTCCTTCCTGACACAGCCCTGACTCAACCCAGAGCTGCTCTGACCTCTGCATTCAAAAAGGGAAAAAGGGAAAAAAAGAGGATATAATGTAATTAAAGCCTGCATCTCCAGGCAGTCCGGGGAGGGGCTGTGCTATCTGAAGCTGCACATATGGCCTTCAGTGGAGTGTCTGCAGGCTTTTTTGACTTTGCAGCTCCTGCATGTGGTTAGCATAGCGTGCATGGACTATGCTGTGTCTGCCGTGCCAGTGACATTCACAAGCAACAAATAAACAAATAGGAGGCACTACCAGGTAAAATTTTCCACAATGTCTATGGGACTTAAGACTCTGCTCTTCTGTAAGATTCATGCTCTGAAAACCTTACCCCATCTTTAGCCTGTGTGAAGGCAGCCCTTAGCTCAGCGAGGGCCCATTTCCGAAAGCTCCCAGGAAACCAAACCTTCCTCCCCTCCTCAGCCAGCCCCTGCAAAGCCCCCCGGCAGCAGCTGCTCCTGCTCTGAGCATTTCCCTTGCAGCAGTGCTACACACAGAAACCTCGGGTTTCATCTTGCTCCTAGCACACTACACAGGGATCTTCAAATTCTTGAAAAGCATGAAATTCACAGCCTTTCTGATTTTTTGTAGGGTGCTGCTTTCCTTACAGATAGGGCAAGGTGGCATTCAGCAGGGACAGGGCCTGAAGAGAAGCTGCGGGGAAGGACATGCTGACAGGTATTTCATTTACACTTGGCTTAGAAGCACATTTCATTTCAAAATGCAGCTATCCTCTGGTGCATCGGAGCTTCATGACATCCTTTGGCATATCTGCGTGTATTTTTGTTAACTGGCAATTCGCATACAGTAAGGTTTCTCAAAAAGTACAATTCTCCTTCCTTTTCTTAAAGGGAACATTCCAGAGAAGCATCAGAATTGTTAACCTGCTCTGAAGGAGACAAAATCCATTTTTCTTTCCTTGGACAATGACAGCTTTCATAAACCAATCGCAAAAAGTAGATTTTAGGTAGAGCCCCTGCTTAAGATAACAGCCTCATACGGCATCCATCAATATGCCTTCACGTGGAACACCACTCAAAGACAACGCCTGTCCTCAAGATGTGCTCATGCCACAGTGTGCTCTGCAGGACTCCAGACCGAGTCAGGTCCTCTCACATTGCTCTATTTGTCTGGCTAATGAACATCCAGGACAGCACGCTCTCAGGCAGTAAACAGGTCTTGCAAAAAGCCACCGTGTAATCCTGAAAGCATATGCCACCCATGACTCATGTATCTGTTACCCAGTTCTGGTACCCAAGCCCATCTCGCTTGGGTGTGTTATCAAAACACAGCAGAGTGAGATTTCAAACGGCGTGGAAAAGCCACGTGAAACAGGTACATTTCCTCTAACTCCCAACCAGCAGCTAATGGCAAGCCTGGGAGACAGAGACCAGATGCTATCAGCTGCCCTCTGAATCTATCCTTCAAGAAAAGGGGTCACTGGGCAGAGTTTACAGAACTTACAAATCTCACCTTCTCTCTTGCTCTGTGCTGTACGCACAAATCTGAACTCTCTGTTGAAGGAGCTTTTTATTTTTACTTTTTTTTTTTTTTTTTTTTTACATTTTCTGTCCACTAAACTAAAGTACACTCTTTATGTGACAAAACTAATTTGATGCTTTATGGAGGATGATTTGTAGAAAGCAATCACATTTTAAGAAGTAGGGATGCCAGAATGAGGACACACTGTTCCCATAACCTTCTAAGCAAGACTTAGTACATTTTCTTTTTTTCTCTGACTTAAATTAGGACCCTCTAGCATGTTTTGAAAAAAAAAAAAAAACACCAAAACAGTAAAAGCCTAAAACTTGTATTTGGTTTGTTACAGCCCAATAACTGCAGAGGTCTAATTTGCTTTTACATACTAGTTTTATTCCCAAGGAGAACACACAAAGAAAGCACAAGGTGTGCGGTTGTATCTTTTTCTCTATTTATATATTTATCTTCATTTATAAAGTATACAAATGCATCAGTCTTGAGTAGTTTGAAAAATGGGTCAGAGAAGGAAGAGAACACGTAACTGCGGCTTTGGGAAATTTCCAGGAGAACAGACTGTTGCATACAGACGTTACCCCTGTGTCCGTAACTACTTCTTTACAGCTGCTGCATTATACAGGTTTTCGTGGCACGTCAGACACAGATAAAACCAGGGAACTCCAAAAAGCAAGTCCAATTAAAAGAAAGGACAACACTGTGCACTGGGCAAGATATTGTCTTATAAATTCTCTTCTAAATGTGAGAGAGTTGTCTAGCACCAGAAAATGGCAAGAAACTACTATGCTGAGGAGGCTCAAAAGCCAACCGAACGTCTGCAGAGATTTCTGCACCCAAGAACAGCAGTCACATTTTTCATTAAGGCAAAGCAAGCCAAAAACCTCCAGGAAAAGTAACCAGAAAAAGCAACACATACCAAAATTTTAATGTTTTCATCTTTTAAAAATAGGAGCAGTGAAAAAGGTCGGTGATGGAATATTTATTGAAGAAATCCTGGAATCCCAATACTTATTTTCCTTCTTGTGACCTCCTCTGCCAATTGCCAGTAGCCCTGACCCGAGACCCTGAACACACGATGTATGGATGTTCTGAATGCAACAGAATGTGTGAAGATGTACTTAACCCCTGGCACCTTCAGTCTCTACAATACTTAATTTCTATTAAATGTAACAGTGCTTTAGTAAAAGTTGACCTCCACAGAAGTGAACTGACTGGTCTGGCTCCAGTTTTACAATACTAGTCATCCCATTCTCTATAGGGGATACCTGTGTGTCAGTATACGCCTTGGCAGCGTTTTGTTGTCTAAGGCTCTAGAGAGGATTTGGGGGCAGGATGGGACATGACACAAACCTTCGTGTTATTTTCCTCTTATGCAGCAGGTCACCTGTGGGCAAAGCCACTGCAGGCTTCACTGCCCCTGCAGAGCTCCCACCGTGTGCCTCTGCCGCATACAGGATTGGGTCTGCAAGAGCTGGCCATGCAGAAAAAAGTGTATCTGGGCCCAAACGAAAGGAGAAAACACTGGAGAGCTGGAAAGTACTGCAAGCTGAGGGCAGCAACAATTCATAGGCTTGGAAAATTATGTGGGCTTTACCTTTTACACTCCTGTTAACTCTGATTTTCATGAAGTAGGTGGTGTTGCTACAGCAACTGTCATATCATATCATTTCTGCTGTCTCTGTCACAGAGATCATCTTATTTTATCTTAAACTCAGATATGCAGCTTTTCTTCTATTCTAAAGCCCTCTATTTTTTGGATATAAAAAATTACACAAAATAGAGCTGTACCATATAAATGATATTTTCTTTTTAAATGTAGCAAAGCTTAAAGAACATTTTTATTTGCTCTCCTTGTACAGATGCAGAAGGAATAAAGAAAACAGCAGTGACCAGATCTATGGTGCTCCAGAGTTTCAGAAATAAATTAAGAGCGGGTCTCATGATAAAGATGCTTTGTGCCATTTTTTCGTGTGTTCTTCCTACAGAAGCTAACCCTGTGTTCTGGTTCACTTCACCAGAAGTAACTCATCTATTCACAGGTGAGAACATCTTGCTTCCTCATGCCCAGGCTGTTTCTGTGCATACCTTCCACACAATTCACACCCAGCTTAGCTGACACTGCCCATCCACTGCACACAATGCTGCTTAACTCTTGGTCCTCACCCGTTTGACCTGCAGCAGAAGTCTCAACCCATCTTTACCCGTTCCAGA
The DNA here is from genome assembly GCA_013400615.1 of Syrrhaptes paradoxus. Classification (NCBI taxonomy): domain Eukaryota; kingdom Metazoa; phylum Chordata; class Aves; order Pterocliformes; family Pteroclidae; genus Syrrhaptes; species Syrrhaptes paradoxus. The sequence goes on from VZTO01024946.1 coordinate 149,738, forward strand.
AGGTCTGTCCTAGCTGCTAGGGATGAGGTGGCCCCTGGGCTTTGCAGCTCCCCTGCTCAGTGACCCAAGAACTTGGCTCTCCCTCCCGTGCCTCCATTCTGCTGCCTGGATAAGGTCTTTTGAGGTCTCAATGCAAAAGCAAAACTCAAGAAAATCCTGATGACGGAAACACTCTATTACATTTTTGTTATGGACATGCATTCCAACTTGTGCACTCACAGATCTTCCTTTAAAAAAAAATTAAAAAACCAACGTGGAACAGTAGTAAATATTCAGTTATACCCTCAGGCTACTCAGGAAACCAAAGCAAGCCAAAGGTTATTGCACAGACCGCTCAGCTGCTAACACAGCTCCCATCACCAGACCAAGCCCCAGCCACAGCCTGAGCTGCTTCCTCAGCGTTTCCAGTCACTTCCCAAACAATCAGGGCAGCCACCAAATTACACAGATGGAAATCTGTCTGCACGGGTCTAACCTGTGGGCAAGAACTGGATCTTGTGTATTTCGTTAAAGGCTGTGTATGCAATTAAGATGACAAATGGCCTTTCAGTCGCAAGCTTCATTTCTGTGCCCCAGTACTTGACAGTTATCCTTCAGCTCAGTTTCCTAGAGAAATGGACTTTTTGCAGCCGTGCTGTGCATGTCTGCCTAGCCTCCTCCCAATACATTTGACACTTGACCAATTTCGAACAAATTTGGCAGAGAGGTATCCGTATGTATTACTAACAAGCTTTGTGACAACAATGTAAATGGAAGAAGCTCTCAACTCCCCGGCTGACGGAGGGCTGCAGGAGCCTCATTACACATCCGAGGACCCTGAGAGATTTTGCTGCTTATGGAACCAACACCTGAGGCAGATAGTAGCAAGGAAAACAGAAAAGTATTCACCAAGCTGTTATTTGTTATGGCACTCAGGACTAAGTCACTTAGTCCTCTTGTATCTCTACTGGAACTGAGAACCCCTTTTACCTTATCCCACCCACTCATGTACTGCTTCCAGTCATCACAAGCAAAATTATTTGTTTGACAACTGCACTGTCACTTGACAGTCTCTCTGAGTTCCACACAGACACCTCCGGTATTGATAGCCATTAAAACAGTCATGCACATGTCCTGTCTTAAAAATCAATGGAGAAGACAGTCAGCTGGGGACAATCCAGCTGTCTGCTATCAACTGAGAATTTATTTATTCTTGTAACATGCAGTGCAAACCAGAGCTCTATGAAAAAGAGGTTTTTTTATATTATCTGCAGCACCTGCTATGCAAGTAATTTAAATCTTCCAACCAAGACACAGCAGGAGTGTCCAGTGCTGGCAGCACTGAAATATCCATTATTGGGTTTGGGGTGGGGAGGGGTGGTTGGAGGGAGGAATTATTTTTCTTTTGTAAAGATTTTGTCAAAACACAAGACAATAAGCTAGGTGAGGGAAGCTGGGTAGGACTCACAGCTGACAACCCCAGTGCTCTAGATTTACGCTGGAAACTGCATGTCTCTGCCCACCTGAGGGACACACACTAACCCACAGATCAGTATTTGCAAGATGAAGGATATCTTCTAATCCTCTTCCTTCTTACTGCTGTTATTTCAGTGTTACGAACGTCCACGATTACTGAAGCTTGGGGAAGAATGGGTTAAACTTAGCAAAGAAAAAACAAGCAAGAGAAATACCTTTCCTCTTTCTGCTTAACTGGATAATTGGTTAGCAGGAACCTGCTTGATGAGTTTCAGCAGCTCCTAGAGATCAGGCAAGGCTGCTTTGAGAGCAGTTAAAGCTGCGGACTGTATAAACATCTTTAAGCCAACAGGGTAGGGTACCCCTCGCCAAGGTTGGTTTTTTTGACAACTACAATTTCCAGAAGGCAATGAAGCAGTTTGTATACCAAAGATCCAACCAAATCCAGTAAGAGCAGGGAACTGAACTGTTTTAGGTAGAATATTTTATAGATGTCACATACATAAAACTCTCATGATCAGAATAAATAGATTATTTTAAAAATGTTTAAGTGAATGAAGAAAGACTAAATCATTCTCGCTGCAATGGAGACAGCATAAGTAAAGATTCAAATGAATAAATAACAGGTTCTGTCCTAGTAATTTAAGGGGCTAAGAAAATTATAGTCCTGAAGGTTCATGTGACAAATCAAAGGGCTTCACTGGATCTGTACAATCCTCCGGGCTTACTACTTGATACCATTTATCTATAATGCAAAGATTTTACTCAAGTAATTAGTAATTTTGAATCCAGTGGCTAAAAAGAAAATACATGAGGCTTGATTTTCACTCAGCGATTATCTTGTCCTGTATCAGATGTGTGTGCAAGCACGTGAGTTTAAAAAAAAAAAAAAAGACAAACCCTGGTAAACTCTTGCTGCAAGTTCAAACCAGTCACAACTGTGTAATCACCAAACAGCACCTATAGCAATCAGTGCAAAAGATTGGAAAAGAGTTACTTCACATTATCATCTTCACTTCTATTGACTCACCTTGATATCTCAATTAACTAAACACTGCAGCTGAGAAATGGACATTTGTACGTGCCAAGCTTTAACACCAAGAACCAAGCTCTCCCTTCCCTGAGCTCTTGTCAACCAACACCAGCCACAGGGCTCTTTCTCCCAGCTTCTCCTCTCTTCTCTCTGATGATGCAGGAAAGACTAAGAGAAGGCATCTATGTTCAGATTTGGGGGAAAGTATTTCAGCTTTTTCCAGTATTGATCTGCTCAGACACAACTCGAAGCATCTGATGAAGTTCCCATACAACCAGACTTCCAGGCTCAGTACTGTCCATACAGAACAAACCAACCACCCCCCCCACGTTTCAAGAGAGATATCCTTTCATGGAAATAACAGGAACTGCTCCTCAAACTGCTTGCAATCAGGTTTTGTACCCCCTCCCCAACTGCTATGTCTTTTTGTACTATTTTTTCATACAGCGATGCCCTCAGAGATGTTAGGGTTTCAAACCCAGAGCCAACTTTCCAAAATATGCTGTATTTTGAAATGCCCATTTTTGTTTCACAGAGAAATAAATGAGTTTGCATCATAAAGCCTTTATCCCCCCCTAAACCCGAAGCCTCCCATACAGTTAAAAATCAAATCCAGCTTTATTTTCCTGCATGAGTCAAGCTGCAGGCAAACAGCTCCAGAGGAAGGCAAGCTTGGGGTGGAGAACAGAACTGCAGAAAGAAATCCAGAGAGGGATACTTGTTCTTCTAACAGCACACTCCGATTTTCCCAAGACATTTGCTAATATTTTCATTTTAAAACTAGAGGAAAGCCACCCCCTTCCCCCCAAAAGAAGTTTTAAAGATTATAAAGACACACAAGGACACACTTTATTATTTTAACAATTATTGCTATTTTCAGAGCTCCAGCACAGCTACTTCCTTCCATAATTGGACTTCAATCAAACCCTAGTGAAGCTTTTGATCTTGGAAAGAGTAACAACATAGCTCTGTTATCGGCACATAGGGGGCAAAGAGTAGGACATCCAGAATTTTTCAGTAAAAGAAAGTTAATTGCTTTGACTTATATTTATCAAAGGTCATGGCTACAAGTTCTGAGTGCACACACATAACGGTGCACACTGAGGAACCTTGCACAGACCGACCAAAGTAAGTGTCGGGATTATACGATCTGTGTGCATTTAAAAAAAAAAAAAAAAGAAAGGAGAAAAAAAGCAGCAAAACAATGCTAGATTACTATCCAAATATACCCCAGTGGATGTCCTGCCAAATAGCAAATATGTGGCTGTAAGCTCCAAACTGAAATAAAAGCTTGGCCAGAAGCCCAGAGCTTCACTGTATTTTGCTCAGCTAGCCATAGTCTGGCAGAACAGCGTGAACACATTCTCAGCCACGTGATAAAGAAGCCCGTCGGGCCAAGCTGATTTCCTTGTGTTGGTTAAATGTGATCTTCAGACTGTACACACCAACGGCTTTGGGAAAACGTGAGAAAGTGGGAAACAACCAGCCACAGGCTATAAACTGAAGGGCAGCAGAAAAATTAGCTAAAGGGTTTGCTTAAATGCTAGTGCTGCCAGGGCTGCATTTCAACAAGGTGCTGACTAGGTTCATGGGGCTGAGCACATGTGGCAATGGTGCTGAGCACCGGGCATCCACCTGGATTTCAACAGGAGTTACACACCATCAGCTCCTTCAAGGATGCAGACCCTGAAAGGCCCCGATTCAGAAAAGGCAATGTAAATTCCTCATTGTAGGATGATAAGAGCTTCTATCAGTGGCTCAAAAATTCAAAATGCTCAATGACTTCAAATTCCGTATTCAGGAGAATTAGAGGTACTTGGGCCTCCCAGGATGTGGCCCCGTACAGGAAGGGTATGACTGATGGTGGTATACATCCCCCGCAGCTCCGAGTTTGCTGACACAACCTAAATAGCCACCTCTTCAACACAGAGAAACATTCATGGAGTGAGATAGAATTTGGCCAAAAGGATTCAATCCAAAAAACACACAGAGTTTAATGGGATAAAAGCTGCCACGATGATAAGGTATTGTATTTTGATAGTAGTGATAATAGTGTTTTTAAATAACCAAGGAGGGGACAAACAGCATCCCTGGCCAGCATCAGAGGTGCACGTGCCTCCTGAGAGCATGTTACACGTGGAAGCAGAAAGAAAAGCCTCCCAACGCAAGACCTCTGGAGTATACATCCCTGCTACAGATAAGAGCAACTCAGACCAGTCAGGAGAGTACATAAGAAAAGTGAGATTTGTTTACTTTCTAACAGAAACGAATTGTTAACCTAGACACGTGCAGCAGCTGGTGCAATCAGACACACACGAGTTGACAGTTACACCTCTAGTTCTTTCCTTCTATTTGGCTAATGATTTCTCTTCACGTGTTCAGAACAGCTTCCAGAGAGAGACTACCACAATTTTCAACAATGACTTCAACCACGTCGCACTGAGAAAATTGAACAGATAAAGAGAGTTTGGAAAAGTGTTTCTTAAACCTCGTGATGCACCCAGTCCAACAGAAAGATCAGCCGTTCCGGGGGCGGCCACGTGATTACGGATGCACGAACGTCGGGTCTCAGAGTCTGGACAACCCATGCTCTGACAAGTAGCTCTCCAACACCTGTAACTGAAGGCTTGTGGTTTGATCTGCTCAAAAGGTTGATATGTTAACTCCAAATACTCTGCACTTGTTCCCGATTCTCTCATTCAGGTATGCAGTGGAGTGACGCAGTACAGGGATACAGGTCTTCACAAGCTCAGTCTCCTGTCCCATATTAATTTCTGTTTCTCTCAAAAAATAGATCAACTGCCAGACTGGTACCACTTCAGAAAAACCTTTGTCTAATGAGCAAGCCCCGTTTTTTTTGCCTCTGTGAATTAGAGTAAGGCACTGTAACAACACAGGGCACAACACAATCTGGGTATCTGACTTACTAACCTTACCTGTTATTTACGCTCTTCTCTTCCAAGAAAAGTAATCTTCACTACAGGCAGGGGAATTAATTCCTCACTTTCAATATACATGCATTGATCCGGAGGGCAGGTCCCTAGACAGCTGGTAACAGTGGGTGACAGGTCATACAGTGGTCAGTCCCTTGGGACCTGCCTGCCTGGGGAGATGTGGTAAGTGAAGAAGTCTGTAAATCCAGAGCAGGAATTACACAAGGGTGCCCTAAGGTATTCTTAGTCTCACTCTCCAACATCTGCACACTCATCACTAGTCTTCAGAGCAGGGTTCCCCCAGCTCAACGGGGCTCTGATTCTGGGGACGGTTCTTCAGCTGCCTTGCTGCAGAGCCTCAGTTGGAAATCCATCGTTACACCACCCTCACTTGACAGTAAGCAGAGAATTGGGCTACTCCATGAGGCTAGCCCAGCATAGAAAACGGATACACCAAATTAAATTATCTCAGGATGTATGTAACAAAAAAAATACACAAAAAACCCCAAAAACCATGAGCAAATACATACTACTGTGAAAATTTTACTTTGACATCCATATGCCACTGCGGTGTACTTCAAACAGCAGTGAGCTCAGCACTTGCAGTTATTTCAGATCTCTATCTGATTTTTAACTCTTCCAAAGTTAAGCTCAAAGCAATGTCTTAAACACAGTTCAAAAACAAAAAAAAAAAGGCAAAGCAAAAAAAAAAAAAATTGCAACATTTCCCCATATACTTTCTCCAACTTAATCCTGAGAAAGCAGGAAGAAACTCCTGAGCGTCTTTCCATACTTTTTTTTTTTAAAAAGACACTTCATACAGCATCAGCCACTGCCAGACCAAATGGGCCTCAGCTGAGTGTTACCCCCCCACAAAGGGCTCTGAGATGTCCTGATGCTGTGCTGGGAACAGACAGTAGGAGCACAGCGAGGTGCTAACAGATCTCCAAATGCCCTAACGCGCGTGTGCTCCGAGGGCAGAGGGAACGGTACTCCACGGGAGCCGGGGAGTCCACCCAGCCGCGCTGCTTTACACCGTGAGCGCGTTGTGTCATTGCAGCTTTATCCCGACACACCCATATTTACAGCACACAATGTACTGTACGATTCACAATGCCAAGAAACTCAACATATCTAATCTGGCAGAAAAACAAAGTCCTATCAGGTTAATCCAATTCTTAAATTGCACAACTTTGAAAAGCCAATAGGAAAACAAATCTTGCGCTCCCCCTATTCCTCCTCCCAACACACATACCCTGCCACGACCTACTTTTCCTCTTCCATCCCTCAGCATTTTTAGCCCACTCTCACTCCCCTTTCCCATTCACTTCTAACCTACCTCCACCCCGGACCCCGGTGGAAAGTTACGCCGATGAGAGCAAAGGCAGCTTTGTGCGCAGCGCCCCGGCTGAAACGCGCTGGGAAGAATGAATGGCAAGACACATACACAAGGTCACTTGGACACCTGCCCGCATGTGATACTGCAATAATTGTGATAAGATAAGCGGCCTTAAATTTGAAGTTGGCTGACTGCAACGTAGTTTCAAACAGAGCTGCAGAGCCGGGGTGCTTCTGCTGCACAAGAGGAACAGGATTTAGCAAGGCTGCCTGCAAGTTCAAAAAATGTTGAGGTAAAATAATTGTGCTAGACTTTGGATCAAGATCATGCCATTGCCTGGAGTCAGGGCTTTCAAGATCTTGCCTACAAACCTTATGGCTGGTTTTCTGACTTCTCTTTTGAAATGAAACCCTGGAGTTTCATATAAGCACAAGACTCCAGGAGCTAAGAATTTTAAAGGAAGAATAATGGTGGGAAAAAGTTTGTGACACTCCCCCCTCCAACCAATTAAACCTGGTTTCTTGCAGATTTGTTTCTCAAAATCAACAACTCACGGCATCTAAAAGGGTGTCAGCTTTCCCAGAAGCATTTCACAGGGATCAGGCATTTTAAAGGTCTTATGTAAATTCTCTGATGCAGAAAATGCACATTTACATTACAGCTCTTCCTGCTCAGTAACATATTCCCATCCTATCCGCTCATCTAATTTCATTAAATCTTAGGAATGTAATTATTCTTTCAGAATCCCAACTTTCTTGCCACATTTGGTTAAAATCAGCCAACATACTCAAAAATCCTGAAGCAGGAACATGCAAGAGGCTCCACATACCTAGCATGTCTGGATATGGTTTGTTTTCATAGCAAACCAGGCAAAAAAAAAACCCCATACCCAAATCCTCATCCATCACAGCCAAGAGCAGAGCTGCAAGAGTTACAGACAGAAAATGGCCAAATGCCCCATGCTGCAACGAGGGGCCGCAGCTGCAGGGATTACAGACGTCAGTAACATCTATATTTCCACTGCGCAGCACAAAGAAAGAGGGAACAGCGGTACATCCGATTGCTGCAGGGTCCTTCAAATTAAATAAGTTTAACCCTCTCTGTTTTGATGGGGAACAGGATTTGGTCCCGAGTACTCAGTTCCTACTTACTAAGCATTAGCAGCTAAGCTGTTTTTTAAGCAGACTTCTGGCTGGAGTAGGACTCATTTCCAAATGTTGAAAGGGTGAGTTTGTAAAAATGACTAAATTGTCACTCCCCCTGTTTCAGTGCAGCCCTCTTGCTCTGAGCCTGTGTTTTATATTCTGCAGCCTTGAGCAATGTTATCTTCTATGAGAAGGTTTAGTGCTATTATTTCAGTTATCTTGCTGCGCTAAAAATATTGATTGGCCAGCCAAATGGAGTTCTGCTGGAGTATTTTGTGTTTACAAGTTTCATACTATTGTTCGTTCACTTTTTCAGAATGCAATCTGCAGCTTCCTTCCTCGCCTCCTTAGAATCTCAAGTTATAAGCAGTTACTAGCGGGACTGCATTTAACTTCTGAGTGCTTCCGTCTCTATCACGATTGCAAAGTTACCAGGTCCCCTCAAAAACAGCAATGTCCACCTACAAGAACTAAGGGGACAGCCTTGCAAGTGTTTTTTTAAAAAAATTAAGATCCAATCATGCCATGCAAAGTAAGGCATCTTGCTATGGATGGAGAACCCTGTTCATTCATTTGTTTATTAAATTCAGGAGTACCAACCAGTTCTGTAATGAATTACTTAATCTTTGACCTATTGTCCACAGCCATGTTCCAGAACAAAGAATTTATAGCAAGCTGAGCTCCCTGAGGCTAATTGGAAAAGAAGTCTTTTTTTTTTTTTAAACCATTCTCCATCCTCAACAAACCTCTTGCAAACTCTGCATTTTTGCCTCTCTGCTTATACACCTACATATCTAAGGATGACATTTTGTTACCGCTGTCGTTCACTCGAGCATCTGCTTATAGTAAAAGCATCCTAATACATCGATTCGTGGGTTCCTGTCAAGTTTTGTTTCAGTAATAATCTAGATTTGTGTTACAGTTAATAAAGACCAGAGTTTTCTCGGACTCTAATGCAATTTAGAATTTTTTTTCTTTCCTCCTATAAATAGCTATACACCAAAACACAAGGAAAGAGCTTCAAGACCCTCAATGCCTGTTTTTATTGAATAAGGGAATACTACCAGTTAAGCAAAGAGCTAAATCGGTTTCTCTCAAAACTGAGCAGAGAACCCTGAAGCAAGAGCATGCCACATCAGAGAAGCTAAGCAACGGTGTTGGATGGTGTACAATGAAAATCTGGGCCAAATTTAGTCCTGGCAAGATTTCCTCCAGAGGATGGGACAGGGAAGCGTAACGGTACAACAGCTTTAAGCGTGTCAGAAATGTGAGAGGTTGAACAACAAGCTGTATTTGTTTAAAATTCGATGGATATCACCTCAGCTAACCAAAGCTGAAGTGCTCTGAAGAGCCCTAGAAGAAAAGAAGAACACAAAGAAACCCCCAAACTAGATTTTGCAACACAAGCTGCCTTACCTACCTGTGTCAGCTCTCCTAACCTCAGCTCTGAAGCTCTCGGGACCAAATTCAGCTACGTGATAAACTGACAGCTTCTTTAATGCTGTTTGTTTATTAAAAAAAAAAAAGCAACACAAGCTACTAAATCTGTTTGGCATGTATTTGACAGTTGTGTATTTTACATTCATTTTCTACCCTTATTACGTATAACTTACTGCATTAAATGGAGTAGATCTGAGGTTTAAGTAAACAGCTTTTTCAGAGCTTTCATTATCTAATGTAGAAGAGATCAAACCAGAGTTTTTCTTGAATGTGGCTTAGTTGAAATACTCTTTTCTGATCATCACAGTCTTTTGTTAAATTCAGACAAAATATTGAAAATACACTGTTATGAAAGTGAGGCTTCAAAAAAAGGAAACTTATGATCATGTTTGTGTGATATAAATACCAGACAGCTCCATAGTGCACTGCCAGCCAACCAATCTTCTGGGTTCATAATGCTCTAAAGTTGCCTTTAATAATGTTGACTATATCCTTTCATCCTGAGAAAACATCATTAGCTCACTAAGAACTGTTACCCCCTTTATAAAAAAAAACAATCCAGAAAGATGAATGACAAGAGAGTGAATGGTGACATTTGCTGCTCCACCTAGGAGCTGATGGAGAGCAGTCAACAAGCTGCTTGCCTGCTGAGCAATACTGAAATCAGTAAGACCACATGAGGAGTGAAGTACTCATTGCTGAGACTAATTGGGCAGAATCTGGCCCCTGCTAGCTCCCACAATTGCCCATCTGCTGTCATATAAATATGCAGAGATTGAACAATTTAATGTGTTTCCTAGTAACTTCATCTAATCAGATAATATCCATGTCTTCTTCGTATACATCTCTGGATGAGGTCTTCTCTCTTAACTAGAACGGATTGTTTTATGAAAGACTTCAGGGTATACTCGCTTCTTAAAAATCTAATCACTGCACTAGCGAATCATTCAATCAAACACTCTCCAGTACACTTAGAGATGGGAATCAAGGCTCTGAGAAAGACACTGTACTTTTTCTAAGTAATTGAGACAAGTTCAACACTGAGACAGAAACCCCCTACTTGTTCCCTGTCTATTGTCTTCCTAACGGTGGATAGCCCTTGCTTGCCCAAGTAGCTCTCTGTGTGCGGAAAGCACTAGTCCTGAGGAGAACTCAAGAGTCAGGTATATTTTTAAAGTATCACATCAAACCCAGGATGTTTCATGCTGTTTACTGTTTGAACTCAGAATTAACTTCAAGTTCTTTCATGCAGTCAAGCAATTATTTAACCAATAATCAAGATTTAACAGTGAATATTCAAATTAGATCTCCTGAAGGAGACACAGCGTTCTTGCTTCTAGCATTAACAAGCCTTGTGCATTCAGCACTTTTTTCCCCCGTTATCATGTGACAGGCTATTTTTAATATTTGCCTGAACATATTTTGCATCTCCCTTTGATCCAGAGAGCAGTTTTGTGCAGCTTGTCTGCATATTGCATTTCCCTTGCCGTGGTAGTCCAGAGCGAAGCTTTTCCATTTCACTGCGATCTCAGCATCGGCTGGTAATGGCAGGAGCACGCAGCCGTGCGTGCGTGCCTGCTGCTCCAGCAAAAGCCGTGCTGAGCGGGCTGCACAGGGGACTGCCACGTGCCTAAAGCACATGGTCATGCAGGCAGCAGCCATCCAGAGCCTCACGTGAGAGTCAATGTGAAGAGCAGCTCTCGCTACCAGCCTGCCTGACGGCTTAGCTGGTCATTCCCGTGTCCTCACGTGGGAGAACAAAGGTCAGGAAACTCCCAGCTCCTCTTGGTGCTGCACGGAGAGTCCTTCCACTCCAAGAGAGGGGGCTCACGCAACAACTAGTAACTGCTTGTAAACAATGATTAAAGCTTGGGAGAGGAGTCCACATAGGAGCAGGCTGCTGGGAATGCTGCCCTTCACACTGCTGGAACAGGAGGTCACGTTGAGAAACCCAGGGGAAGGCAGGCTGCAATAAAGGGAGTGTTGCACACACACCCTGTTGTGGGCTGGCCCCTTCACCAAGTCATCCCCAGTATGCAGCCCAGAGGCTGGATGGAGCAAGAACAAACCTCTCCCAGTTGGCCGCTGTGCCTATCACAAACAAGAGTTAAAAGAAAATGCCGAAAACCACCCCATCACACCTACTGTCAATCATTACAGTTCAGTGACCGATGTAAGAAGCAAAAGGCAACGGACACTGCGCTCTACATGAACTATCTCAGCTGAATAAATGAAACATGGCTTTTAATAAAATCTTTGTGTTCTTGGGAGGTGTATGGACACTTCAACTGGAAACAGCTTTCAACTTTTTGAGGAATGTGCCCCAAATTCTTTTTTCTTTAAACTGAAAGTGAAGACTTACAAATAGTGCATATTACAAAGCTTGTTTTTCTTTTTTTCTTTCCTTAAATAAACTTTGGCAGATCCTTTGCAAGCAGTCTAAGGCACCCAGCCATGCAGACAACACAGACTGAAAACCACTGTCATAGGAAAGCAAAGAACGAGGGAGATTTTTCAACCCCCCCAGCCCTATCCTCCTTAAGGAGCAGGGTACTAATAACATATCCCTATCACTGTGTCAGCAGCATCCCTGTGACACAGCCCTGCATCCACGGCTTTGGTGGCAAAGAGAAAATTTGGCTCTAAACCACAAAATCCCCCAAAACATTCTAATTAGGGTCTCCCATCAGACTTTGCTGATGCTTCTGAACTCTAATTCACCCGTTCAAACCCTTTACAGTAGCTGCCCCGTTCACCCAGGTAAGGGCTAAACACATAGAAGTGCCAGATAAAAGCAACCACCAACTAATTACCTGCAAAATACAAACCTCCCTTTACATACAGCTACAAATACTCCCTATTTCCTTAAAGGGACTCCACAATTAAACCGAGATTTACATTGCACCAAAAAATCTGGCAAAAGATAACACAAGGTCTGCAACAGATGAAGAACCATGAAAATGTGTTTGCAGTAACAGGTTACTTTAAAAGCTAGTTTTATAAAACCTGCTTTGCTGAGCAAGACTACAGATTTCAACCAACTAACTAGTATCCAGTACAGGAAGAGAAAATAAATTTTAAATGGGTCTACACATTACAATGAATGGTGGTTTGCAATGCTAAAATAAATCAAAATACTATTTTTTTTAATCACAAAATTGGTACTGTGAAAAAGAAATGCATCAGATTCCAATCTTGCAACAGCCCTGTGTCCCTCCTTTTCAAAAAGACCCCCGAGTATTTGCTGTATCTACATTCCCCAAACAGGAATTCATGGGAAGGTAGGTGCTTGCTTTATTCTTTGCTATAGTTCAGAGAATAGATGATAAAGTGGTGAGCCTAAATATTTTCTCATCAACCAGACAATCTGAGCTGGAAATACAGAATTAAGTTAAATTTATAAACAGCCTTTTAGCTGTTGCTTTTTTTTTTTTTTTTTTTACATTTAAGAAAAAAGAAAATCAGTGAGGATTTTGTAACGTCACGTTTACTGTCAGGGTGAGCTCAGCTTTGCTGAGCCTGATGACACTTCTCACTGAACGCCAATGGAGATCTCTTCCAGAGATGGTATAAAATACATATCTGGGCAATACCACTAGCTTCTAAAGGCAGATAAGGCCGGTATTTCAACACACGCACAGCATTAAATCTTCTTATGCCACTCTTCTACAGACCCTCTATGTCTGAGGCACACCAGGTATGGACATGAGTCACTGTCGGTGTTCCACGTGCGCGTGCACATCCTCCCCTGAACACAGCACATGCAGGTATAGGAGTTTCGACCGACCGCACGTGATAACGCTGACGCAGCAGAGCTGCTTAAAGCAGGGACATGAGCGGTACAGGATTTGACCCTTCCTTCAGCCAGAGCCCACACACTCAAACAGGCTTCCATTGTAAGGCAAAATTCAGAGGACACAGCAATGGAATATTTTTAGGACGATTACTATCACCTAAAAAATTCAGTTTTGCTAAAAGTAAGATCACATGGGATTAATTTTTATCGAAATTGCATACTTTATACTATTTGTTCTTGGGTTTATTACATTAATATAAATCACAACAGTCATATATACTGGAACGGTAGCTCAATCCAACTGAAAAACCCTTTTCTTCATGCACATTTAAAAAAAAATTAATTTAAAAGTCTTAAAATATATTAACCAAAAGGCTCCATTGTAGTGATTTTAACATTTACCTCCAGACTTTTATATTTCAAAGCAGCACATTTGCCTTGGCACCTTGATGACAGCCTTAAATGCTCATTTTCAGTTTTACTAAAAACTTGTTTTTTTAACTACATACTGTCTTAGCTTAAAACTTGCTTGAATGCTAAACTCTAAGATGATCTCTTCAAAACAGATTTTTTTTTTACATGACAACACAAAAATTTCAACAACCTGATGATAAACTAGACTCCTGTTAATTAAATCATTGCATCCATCTGTAATAAGGGGGGAAAGAAACTATCACTTTAAGAAGTGAAATATGCTCCCTTTTAAAAAACACATATAACAAAAAAAAAAATTATTCTTAAGGCAAAATGGCATGGGGAAGAAAAACCTGCAACTTCAGATGTTTGATCCTACCCCAAGAGACATGACCCTTTTTAGAACAGTGAAAGTGTTCAGAGCTTCTAGTGAGACAAGTTCCTAACCCTGAGCTGCAAACAGCTGAGGAAAAACTCAAAAAAAAAAAAATCAATGAGCTGAAAAGTCAGGTGGACAGCTGATTACAAATAAATTCTGACAGGTGATCATTAAAAGCCTGGCTCATAAGCAGGCTCCTATGAAAAAAACAGAATGAGGACAGATTTTCTGCTTTTAATTTATTTGTGCATATGCGACTGAAAATGGTGTAGCATCTACGCACTATTTTTAAAAACTGGCTCAGAAAAAGCAAGGTTTCTTATATTTCACTCTTGCCAACTCCAAATATATTTTAACTTTAGAAACCCTTGTAAGTTACTAGTTAACTTTGAAATGCCTTGAAAGGGACATACAAAACAAAGTCAAATCCACATGAAGTCAAAGGAGGCAAATGAAATCCACAACTAAACATACACTTCTCACTTGGGGCCAGAGAGTCTGTTGACAGGTTTGGGGTGTTTTATTTCTTTTTAATGAGAAAGGAATGTTGCAGCCTGGTAAGACTTCTCTATTTCATTCTGCTCCACAACTTTTGTCCTTCTATTTATTTATTTTGCCTCCTTATCAGATGATTCTGACAATGACTTTGCACGCTGAGCATGGCAAACGATCAAGCAGAAGGGAGAGGAGTGGTTTCCTGCTCCCAAGAGCACACTTTGCTCTAGCAAACCTTGTGTGAGCAGAAGAGCACAATAAATAAGTCACCCTTGGTTTTTTGTTTGGTTTTGTTTTAAGAAAAAAAGGCAAAGCTTCACGTTTTCCAAATGTCAATGTTGACAATATTCCACTGACAGTGATCTCAGCCACGCTGGTGTCAAGCCAGAGCAGTTACTCTGGATTTGTACTAAAGGGATGATTTGAAGTGCTAATAAACTAATAGCAGGCTTCCACTGACATCAAATGGGGTTGAATTAAGCATTACAATCAGAACTTGGACTCTACGATGTTTTCATTGCCTACAGCTGAAGGTGACTATAGATGTAATTTACCAGCTCAGGTCAGAGTTACACTCAGTTGACGCTATTTTAAGCAAGATCATAATGCAGCTTCAAAATCTAGTTTCTGCCCCCATGTAGTGTGGCAAATTTTACTTTGCTCAACAGAGAATAAGATTATGGCCAAAATTTCTAACAGGAACCATTGTCTTCAACTTCTCCCTGTTCATTTAACACCATGGTATCTACACATTACTATTCCATTTGTGGCTTTTTACTTGCTAACAGCTAGGCTACCAACAAAGGAAAGATGAAAGGCAAGTTTCCTTGGAATTCCCACAGCTTCTGTGTGGAGCAACCTAGCAATAACCACATCTATGATTTTTATTTTTTGGAGTGCGAGTGATTTGAATCCTATCAGCCCTAAGCTGCCTGTCAACCCATACATGGAGAAGCAATGATTTACACGGGGGAGGAGGACCCATGACAAAATCCAGAGGTAGTTCTTAGGGCTGTTTTACCTGGTCTGACCGGGCTCTGCATGCAGTTCTGCGACACCATGCCGGGATGGACTGAAGTAGAAGCCCTGCTGCTGAGGTCCATGACAGAAGGTGATGCTGAGGTAGCTTGCTGGAGACCTGGCTGGTGTGGGCTATGCTCGTGCTGGTTTGGGCTGGGTGGAATGCCATTTTCTGAGAGGAATTCTTCCAGGTCCATGTATTCCAACTGGAAAGTGTCTCCATCGTACGGCAGTGTCTTGTCCCATAATGTTGGGCCCAAGAAAGCTGACTGAGGGACTGTGGCACTGGTGCTGTCATCGTCTAACTTCTTCTCTTTGTCTTTTTCTTTACCGAATGCTTAAACAAAAGACAAAAAAAAAAGATATAAGAGCTGAGTAATTATAATATTGGCTAATACTACTTCAGTTGTTTCTCCTGCACACTCAGTTATAATAAATTAATAATACCTTCATTAAAATAACTCCTTTGTTGCTAATCCATTTGGTGGAGAATTGAAGGGTCATGCCAACTGAGCACCTTTGCTGGATCCAACTGTGTTTTTGAGATTTTTCCTCTATTTTTAGTTAACAATTCCACTGCATGCATGCCTTTGGATGTCAGCTTCAATAAGTACTCAGGCTTAAAAGTGAGTATTTAAGTGAAGGCAAACTGGGAGATGTTATGTATTCTGTTGGGAACAGCCTTAACCTAACATCCCCATAATTTATTATTCTCTTATACTTAAAATCCGACTCTGGCTAGTCCTTACACAAGGAAAGTTGTCCTCAAATTCATCACTTCTCAACATTGTTGTAAGCCAGTAACTTAAGAATAACAGTGAAGTCTGACAGAATATGTATCCTGATGTGCAGAAGAGCTAATGAAAAATTCAAAGGTAGAAGCAAAGCAAAATAAGAGGTTAAAAGGATGCTTCCTACTCATTCCTACAACATCCAGTGATTTCAACACCCATTTTTAAAGGGAAACACCCAATTTCTCTGTAAGATTTTGAAAGAATCTAAATCAAGACAGCTTCCTGTCAGCCACCATGCCTTCTCAACATTTTATTTTTCACCACACACAATAACTGCGGTGAAATCCCCTTGAGCCTCTTTGCAATAAAACTCCAAAAGCCGAGAACACAAAAACCTTCGGCTCTGCAGGACCTTTCACGGGTTTTTTTTTTCAATCTGCATTTGATTCATTAGGAACACAAGATGCAGTTCTGCCCGCACTACCGCAGCTTTCCAGAAAAGTTGAAGCTCTGCACTGGTCAAACGCCCGGCGGCTACACGGGGCAGGGCTCACGGAGGCTGGCTGCCAGCCGCCCGCCGCCCCGCGGGGAGGCTGCGGCGGGACCCGGGCTGGGGCGGGGGGGTCCCTGCGCTCCCCTCCACCCAGCGCTCCCCCCGAGGCCCATCGCGCCCGTCCCTTTGTATTTTTCCAGGCGGCCGGAGCCGGCCCCGCAGCGCCGATGGAAAAACCGAGCGAGGGCCGTCCGCTAGGTCAGGCCGGCTGCGCCCACCGCCCGGACCGACACCGTCCCGTTATTCAGCCGCACTGGGGGGGTCGGAGAGAGGGGGGAAAAAGGGAAAGGGAGGTCCCCGAGGTAGCGGCAGGATGGGGGCGGCCATTTCGGGGCGCCTGCCCCCACCGGGCCGAGCTGTCAGGGGCCGCGCGGGGCAGAGGCGGCCCCGGGGGGACCGGGAGGGGCGAGGGCTGCCCGGGGAAGCCTCACCGTCTTCGTGAGCGAGCGGCAGCTTGAGCGGGTTTTCCAGCAGGGACTTCAGCACCCCGTAGGTGGGAGGTAGGAAGGTGGGGTTCAGCGGGAGCGGCCGCGACATGGTGGGCTTTCCCTCGGGGCAGCTGCGCGGCAGCGGTTCCTTCCCCTTCTTTTCGCGGCGCCGCTAACGAAGCGCGGTGACAACGGGCACAGAGCCGAGCCGAGCCCTGCTGGCCAGGGGCGCCCGGAGGCCGCCGGAGCAGGGGAGCGCAAGAGGCCCCTCCGCCGCGCAGCTCCGCCACCGCTGCCCGCGCCGCTCCCGCCGCCCGCTCTACGCCGCGCACCGCGGCCGCNCGGCGGCGCCCCGCCCATCGCCCCCTCGGTGGCTCGCGCGGCGGCCGTTACCCGCGGCGGGCCGGGGGGGGCCGGGGCCGGGGTGTCGGAACGGAGCGGGGCCCCGCGTGTCTCCCCCCCGCCCACTGGGAGCCGTCTCCCCGGTAACCGGGAGGAATGTTAATCAGTCGGAATGTTTGACCTCGTTCGGTGCATCCGAGCGTGAGGGCAGCGGGGAGCGCGGAGCCCCCCCCGGGCCGCGCCGCTGTGTGAGGGGAGCCCCGCGGGGTGCGGGCGGCCCGGGGGGCGCGGTGGGCCAGCTGCCCCGCTGCGAGGCGAGCGGGGTTTTTATCCATTTCTGAGGGAAGCGGTCACTGGCCTTGTGAGCATTTGTCGGAGCCACACGCGTCTCATTTCCGTGAGCAGATTGCTGCTCTCGCCGGTTCCCGAGAGAGACCAGGGTGAGAGCTGTTGCCGCGGGCAGGGTTCCCGCTGGCTTGCCCCAGTTTTGTCTCTGAAGGGGCTTTCTACCTGCGAAGAGCCCCGCTGCGAGTACAGCTGACTGCGTACCTGCCGAGGCCTCCAGGCACCTCTCAGGAGCTGAGCCCTGCCCGAGCAGACAGCTCAACAACCGCAGTCCTGCTGTAGGAACTCCCACCTTTCCGTTACCTGGGGGCATCTGTATCTCTCTGCTTCTCATCTTCGCTTTGGATGGCATTTTGCAAAGCTTTTCCATCCCTATTTAGCTGTAACTCGTTCTGCAGAAGTCAGTTCTTTTACCACTAACAAATATAAATAATCATAAATACTCACTGTAAGTAAATAAATGTCATTTATGTGCATAAGCTTGTAGTCGGAGTGTGCAGAATTTAGAAATGAAAGCTGAGGAACAGAAGGCTGCCTTGAGCAGTTATGTTCTCGCCTTATGGATCCGCCTGTGATTATGTGCAGTAACTAGCACCTGGTCAAATGATCCGCCTAAAACAAGCAACGAATCAAAGTCCAAAGGACTTTCAAATCCATAAAATTGCACTGGCACAACCCAAACCTGCAGAGTGGCGATGGTCATGGTCAGGCCCTTCAGAACCAGAGACAGCGGAACACGAAGGCAACTGACAAGGGGCTGTGGAAGGACCTTCCCACGGCACAGAGGCTGCACAGTGCCCGACCGGAGGGGCTGCAAGCAGGAGTGTGACAGTAGCAGCACAGTTAGTTTTAAGTCATCTAACCAGAAAAAAAAAAAAACACTAGATTATTAAATGATTGTATACGTTGCCTCAGATGGCCAAATTGCTAGTTACTGGAAACCTTTAATTACTGAGGTACAGAGTGAGTGACATAAAGATTAGGGCAGTGATTGGCAATCCATATGCAGGTTTAGTACAGAATGTTTTTTATGCTGTGTAAAGAAAAAAAAAGGATAAGTTTAAGAGATTTGGTAAGCAACAAAGAAGACTGAACGGAATAGAAGACATAAAATTAATGGATATTGGGAAACACCAGTAACAAACAAGATTAGTTAGGGATGTAATGAAAGCTCAGCTTGAGCAGCACTACTGTCTTTTTCATGGCCATTGACCATCACAGACAAAATATACTCGACAGAAAGAAACAGCATTTTCAGTGCAGCAGAATGATAGGAAAACTGCACAGTTTCACTACTTGACACTGAATAGGATAAATTCTGTGTAGATCTGTGCCATTGTGGAACAAAACAAAGCAACCAGATGCGGAGGATTGCATCCAGTTACAGACCCTGCGTTCCCAACACAGGAGCTGGGAATTTCCTGGGTGAGAGCCCTGAAACAACTCTTCCCGTGTTGAGCAAAGCACCCGAGTACCACGGTGCTCAAGCTGCTGTTCTCAGTCTCACAGCAACAGGAGCAGTAATTCACCTCCAGCCTTGCCACACTGGCAGGTTTCACACCAAGCAGCCGAAACCACCCGGCTGCCAGGACACCAGTTGTTTCTGCACAGGAGTGTTGTGTGTGCTCGCGAGTTACTGATTTTTGCTGGCCACACTCTTCCACAGGTGGTCCCCAAGTCCCCCTGGGTGACCCCACACGCTCCAGGTGAGGCCAATGCAGCCGAAACCGAGCTAACGATGCACTCACTGCACCCCTGCATTTCCCAACCGAAATACCCTTTGTTGGCTTGCATTCTCAGCTTAGCACTCACCCAGAAAAGCTTTATTTTACGGCTCATAAAGGACTATGCCAGCTACTTAGGTTGTGGTTTTTTTTTTTTTAAATAGAAAACATCTTGATTGATCTCATTAAAAAAAAAAAAAATCTCAGCCAATGTTGGTGTTTCTAACCCGGTATTTTCATCACAGAAATTCGCCCCGAAGATCCTATTTTCTCCAGCCCCGTACACACGGGTTAACACCCCCTTTTCCGAGATAATTTCGGAATTACCCGAGTTGCCCCGTTACCCCGCACGGCGCGCGGGGGGCAGCCGGGGGTTCACCCCCCCCCACCGCCGCTCCCGCCACGGCCCCGCCCGCCCGCCGCCGCCGTCGTCACGCGGAGCGGGGGCAAAG
>VZTO01024947.1:0-32553 GCA_013400615.1 Syrrhaptes paradoxus
TCATGAAATTAAGCAGCAGAAAATGAAGAGAAGTGAGGAGGTTTGTTTGAAGAAAAATACCTACGCAAAGCACAGCCCGGTTTATACAGCTTAGCGCATACTTGTTGCAATCTAAAAAAAATACTACAACCATGAAATCTATGATGAGAATGCTTCATAAGAAAACCACCGCCGGATTAAGTTCAAGAAAAGAATTTCTCATGCAAACTTTGCACTCTAATCTGAACTTTTACTGTAAGCATTCGTGTTCAGTTCAATTATATTTCAGGGGATATTTAGCCAGATACTCTGGAAAATCTGACTTGCTCTTGTCTACTTTAGGAATTAGAGGAGACCAGAGATCACAGCTGTCTGGAACAAGATTATGTTTGTAAAGTACAAAAATATTAAAGATGGGAATACTTTTAAAGCAAACAAACATAAAAATCTCAAAGCAAACACAGATATCTTTCATCTTATTAAGAAAACATATGACTATTTCCTTTTTCATTCTGTAGAAGAGAGTCTTATTCAATTGTATTTAAAACCCTCACAGATTTAGATAGGTTTTCCTCTTCCTCACTGATTTCTAACCATTTTTATAAGCATACATTGTGCAGCCAAGAATGTTTGGTGAATAAATGATGCCATAGCAAAATAAAATGCACCAATTCCTGCATAGTGAGTTCTTGAAAGAATTCCAAGATTAAAGGAACATAAAAAATGAATTACCCTTTTTCACCTCTCCAGAGAGTAATCCTACAGGTCAGCTTTGAGGTACATCTGAAACAAATGGTAAACTGTTTGGTAAACAGAAGGATTTTTCAGCAGCCCTTTTTTGAAGGAATCATGGGAAAGTTTAGATCTAATCACAGCATAAAGATGAGTTCAAACTAAGGTTGGATCTTTTTTACACATCCTGCCTATGAAGCACACAGCATGAAAAAACAGGGGCTCCGAGGGACCCATTCCTGTCTTTGCTTTTACTTTTATAAAGTACTTTATGAAGTACTCTTTTAAAAAAAAAAAAAAAAAAAATAAAATAAAAAAAAAAAAAATAAAAAAAAAAAAAAAAAAAAACCAACTTTAACATACTGCTTATAACCTTATATCTCAAATTAGTCCCAGGAAGTAAGACACTAGTGTCTCACTCCACATCACTTCAAAGGGAAAATAAAAAAAAGAAGCTGAATGTACTGGAAAACTTATGAAGCTTTTACAGTTTCCAAGAGTTTCCAGTTTGTGCTGCGAAGGGGTTCTCCGGCTGCCGCCCCCACCCCAGGCAGGGAAGAGGCAGACGGTGGGACCAACGCCTGTGATTACCAGTACAGCCCAAGCTAGCACTGGAAAAATACCTCCAAATGCTTCTGCTCCCGATTATGAGCACTTCATCCACCATTCAGACTGAAACACGCTGCCTACGCGCTCAGTGGAGAGGTTTTCCCTGAATTCCTACAAATCCCAGAACTGGGAATTCTCAGACTTAAAATGAACCCAGCAGAAAGGTCTGGGCCCCCCCTTAGTGACACGAGCGATGGGATCCTTGCAGGAGCAGTGCCTGGACCAGGCGAGCGAGTGCATCGCTCCCCGCACTGATGAAAATCATCCCACCTATGCTTCAAACAAAACCGCTCCACTCTCAGCTGCGGTAACAGCATTTGTATTTCTCTGAAAAGGGATGGCAAGTCTTTAATTATTAAACCAATTGCATTTAGCAGATGGCCAAAGAAAAGTACTTTTAAAAAGTTGCCCAGAGGGTTATAAAAACGAACAAGCTCAAACAGCTGCCAGCTGGTGCGTGAAATCAATAATGAGAAAACGAGTCCGACTGTATCTTTGTGCTCATTGTCTGGCCAAAGACAGCGGGGACAAGGGAAGGGGAACGTCACAGCCCGGGTGAATGGATTGCGTGGATCTAATTAGGGAAAGACAAACATCTGAAGTTGGGCTGTAACGAGAGACCGTGCGAGCCTGTCCCTGCGCCGAGGACGCCGGGATGGAGAGGAGGCTGCGAGGAGCCCGAAATGCACGCCGTGCTGTCGCACTGGCCGATTCATCACGCGTTTCAGAAGCTTGGGAAAACTCAAAATGCACTGAAAGCACTCTGAAGGAAAAAGAGCCGAGTCAGGCAAACACATGAAATGTTTTCATGATTTTCTTCAACTGGTTTACATCCTAAAAAATAAAGAACACACACAAAATGAGTGCACTGAAAGTTAGGTGAAAGCTTCTCCATATTTAATCACAAGAACCTGTAACGTGGCTAGGGATATAAACCCACGTTACATCTCAGTCTCCCAAGAGCAGCAGCCTGGTTTTCACTGCTTGCTATTCTCCAAACTCCACTTCAGGCCCCGTGTTCAGATTAGAATTTTTTAAGCCATGGGCCTCTCATTATTTAAAATAATATTAAATTTCTGCAGCAAGATTGCAAGAGCTTGAGGAAAAATCTAGAGGATAATAAACATTACTGCAGAGAGGAAAATCAGATATTTTTTTGTTTTCTTTAAATCATTAAAAAAAAAAAACTTTTACCATAGGAAACTATTTTTTACATAAAAAAAAAAAGATGATTTTTTGTTGGGTTTTTTTTTGGCAGATAGCTTATGAGCTGAATACCTTATGCCATGGCCAAAGTCCTTCCCCAAATTAGCTGAAATCCTCCATTTGTTTCAGCATCATTAGGGTTGGATTTTTTTGGGGGGGAGGTTGTGGTTTCTTGTGGGTCTGGGTTTTGTTTTCTTTTTAAGGTTCACCCTAGAGAATGATGAGTTATTTGAAGAAGAAGGGGGTGGAAGAGGGAAACATGCAAAAGTAAACAGAACAATTGGGAAAAGCACATTAAGGACAATTTCAGCTGCAGAGGAGAGGCACTGCAGCAGCAGTACACTTAAGAAAAAGACCACCCTACCCACCAGACACCGGTGTACCGAACCACAGATCTCACTGACTGGTCACAGGGGGTTTTCAGTGAAGGTCCATTGAGAAAAAGAGAGAAAAACAGATTAAGAAAGGCAGAATAAATTATTAATCGCTGCTCAAGACAGCAAAGATAACTCAACACAAAAGCATTCCAAATGTTATTTTTAGCATATAAATAGTACATGTTGTTTTAACTTGCATCAGCTGTTTTCTTTATCAGATTTTTATCTTAAGATGGAAACAGTACACGTCGCTCTAGCTCCCATCAGCTGCTATATTTTGTAGAATTTTATTTGAGCAAGAAAATAACGCTTTGTGCTGGAACTCACATCAGCTGTTTTTCTAGTTACCATTGACACAACATATTGAAAACTTTTCTTGTGCACACAAAGACCCTGCGGCTGTATTCAGGCGTGGAAGTGATACTTCCTGGGGACATCCGGATATGGACACCGCAATTAGCATCAGACTACTCGGCTTATGCAACGGAATGCTGCTTTTCGCAAATAAAACACTGGCTTTATTCCTCTTCACGTGAGAGACAAGCGTTTACGAACCAGCTGCAGTATCTGCGGGGTGGTAGTGGTCTTGCACGAACTGCGCAGATATGATGCACAATCGCATCCTTTCTGACACGTATTTGATTAAAAACAAGAGGGATGGCTTCTCTGATGTTCCTGGAACTGGATTTTCATTGCTATCGTGGTTTGGCTTGCGGTTTTAAAACACCACCTAGATTTGTAAACAAGGTTTATTTTCAGAAGCTCAATTTACCTTCTGTTATCACATAAATTCTGTATAAATAAAGCACCACCATCGTTTTTCTTTTCTGCTGCTCAGCAAGGCTTACTTCCAATCACACAATATATAAAATGCAGATTGCTAGCACCGAGTATTAATTTTGTCTGTTCATTTATTTAGGAATCCTGAAATAAGCTCCTGAAACATTGCTTACAGCAGAACTGTAAACTCAAAGGCACTGGAATAATAAAGATAAGGCTGTCCCATTTAGGAAGGGAAATTTCTCCATTCTTGGGTAAACAGAGCGCTCTCATAAATCGAGCAATGCCTTTTAGTGCTGTCAATGTGACTCGAGCCTAGATGGCCCATTGTGTGCCCTAAGAAACTTACTTAAAATATTTACTGTAGAATTGTTTTAGCAAGAATGATGAATAAATTTAACTCTTTTTAACAAAATATTTTGTTAAAAACCATGCTTTACATAGAGTTCCTTTTAGTATCTGAATAAACACACGACGTGTAAGACAACTGAACCACGGCTCCCAGGCTCTGTATCTGTGCAGAGAGATTACAAAGACATGCAGATTTTGGTCTTATTTGTACTATAAAACTCTGACATTTCTAGGAATCACTTTATTTTAATCAAAACCTGCAACGTGTAACTCACCATCCTCTTCTAATGACAGCGTCACACCATGACTACATGCACCAATCCTGGTTAAAAACTTTCACTAAAAAATTGTTATAATTGTGCTGTATCTTCTTTATTCCCATAGCTTAAAAATTTCCCATCTGACACTCATACTTGACAGGAAGATCTAAGAAAATAGATCACGTGCTTGATCCTCTGACAGTATTACAGAACACGTACCTACAGCAGCAAACAGCAGCAGCGTTCCAGAATAAGATGAATGTAAGGAAGGAACAAAGAAAGTACTGACCCAAGCAGCAAAAAGCAACAGCAGAGACCATGAGACCATTTTAAGTCAGCTTCAGTTGTAGGTATAGGTCTGTGTGACTTACAAAAAATTTTTTTTACCATCTGACAGATGTTTGATGACCAATGAAAAAAATCATGAGCGATGTCAGTCCAGCCCAGAGTGAACAGAACAACCCATCAGGAGTCCTTCAGCCATGACCAGCACGCTTCTGGGCAGACTCATTAGAGGTTAAACATTGCACAGGCAGAAGAGAAAAATTCATTCTTAACCCTGGAATGGTTCACAATGTATCTGGAGTAGGGATAAAACCCAGGTACCGAGGTGTGTTTCACAGAAGGTGGGGACTGCAGTCTGCAGATGCACCAGTTCCACTTCCACAATCAGTACGTTCACTTTCACAGAAAAAAAACATTTATAGTAAACCTTCAAAGCTTAGAATTATGATATGAAACACTGAAAACACAGGACTAGTCTCTCAAAAATTATCTAAAAAATTTTACTGATCACTTTTATGTTCCTTCTTAACCTACAAACTTCTGTACATCTTTCCTTTTTAACCAGTTAACTCCTACCCAAGCTACTCGTTTAGCTAAAAAACCACATTAAATTAGTCTTAAATGAATAAGCATAACTTGAGACCTGGCCATCTTCTCCTCTTCTATTTTTGATACACAAAAATAAGCACTTTTGTGTTTGAGCAAAAAATTTTCTGTGTTAGATAACGGAACTTTCAACTTGAATAACACACGTTGCATTGAGCATCGCTAAATAAAAGTATTTAAAAGTCACTGTCCATTTAGGTTGTAAATGCCACTTCCAAAGGGAATAAAAATGGTGGGTTTAAATGAATTTTTAAAATTATATGAGCCTTATTAGAAAAAAATTCTTATAAATGTGAAATCTGCAACAGTTAGTTATGGCATAATGAGTTACAATTGTCATGGGGTGACAGTAAAAGGACACTGATGTGCAATGATTTTTTTAATTCTTTTTCAGAAACATTCACAGAAAGGAATTTACAGATGAATAACCTGCTCTGTAACGAACAACATCTCTGCACTGTAAGTATAAAAATACAAACAGCTTGACATGAACAGAACGACCTCTATCATCTTTAGTTCAACAGCAGCCGCTCTCTGCATAATTTACTGAAAACAAACATCGGCTACTCTAGAAATACCTACTGAGTGCCCGTCAAAAATCACAGACAGAAAATACCCGAAGCTAAAAAATCAGGAACATTTATCTATCCCTTAAAACTTTTTCAAAAGTTACAATTATGAAATATTTATCCTAGAAGCACTGCAATTTAAGAAATTCAGAGATTAATTACACACAAACCAAACACATTAGAAGTGCACGGGTAACGTATCCCGCGTATCCTCAGGGGACCATACACAACAAGCTTACATTTCACACACGCAATGAATTTTATGACACTGGGATAAAAGAAACTTCAACAACTTGATTATTTTCTCTCACAGAGTAAGTATTGGGGCCCATCGTGGCACCCCAAAGCTTGCCTTTATGATCATAACTTGTCCAGATCTCTTCAAGGAGTTCAAAAGGGCTTAAAGGCTCAGCCGGGGGGAAACCGCGGTGGATTTCTGAGAAACACCTGCTGTCAGATTATCTCTTAACAAAGCCAAGACTGAACAACATCATACAAATGCTGTCTCTGGTTTCAATGGGAGCAGACTGGTGATCTTTGAAAAACCCAAGCTGATCTGTGGCAACTTTTGACTTCTGACTCAACCCTCCATCAACAAGCCAAGACCAAAACTCTTCATACACTATTCTGACATTTGCTTAGAGCTGTTGTGAAACTGCCAGGAATTCAGTCCGACCCTATGTCCCCATTCCTGGTGCTCTTGTAACTGGCACTCAACATGACTCCGAAGTTGCAGAAGAGATTGTTTGATAACACACAGGAAGAAGGGGGAAGCAGAAGAGGTTTTGGTTCCTTCCCAACCACAAGAATCAAGAACATTGGCTCTAACTCGGTGGAGAAACAGAGCAACAACAGCTTGTTTTGGAAGAGTATGACATATAGAAGACAGCGTGGGAGGGCCAGACAGGAAGGAGTTGCCCACACAAACAGGGAAGTCGCAGCTAAAGTTCAATACTCTCCCCAGCGGGCACCAGGACTAGCATGCAGCTAGCTCTGAGTAACGTTCACCTTGATGTAAGTTATGTTCCACAGAGTAACAGCTCCTGCGGCTGCCCACAGAGCAGCCCTTGCAGAAGGCTGTGCCCAATGTCACGTTCTAGATGGCAGCTACACACAGCTGATGGTACCTCTATGTGATATCGGAACTGCCCCTCCTAACTGTAAAGGGTAGGATGGGAAAAAACTGCCCCTCTGCTTCTCCAAGTTTTCTGCAGTTCACTTCAAAAAATCCACCTCCCCAGGATCGCTGGATATTTCTCAAATATTAAGGTTCTTTCAATCAGCAAATTTCCAGAAGGTGTTATGCCTGCGAGAAGGTCCAGAGTTAAAATAATGTTATTTTGTGCTTCAGGAAGGAATTTCAAGGAAGGCAGGAGCTAAAACCAGGAAGGCCAAGAGTAACAAAAATAATGGCAACAATTGCCCCTATGTTAGTGATCTCAATTTGACAAGGCCATGGAGAAGCCAGCAACCACTAGACCAAGTTTTCGTTTTATCATCAATTATTTACATTGTAATTTAAAACCTTTCTAAAACTGGGGGTTCTTGCTAAGTCTTGGAAGAGGCAATTTGCCTGAGATTACATAGATGATCTTTTAAACTGATTTTCATGTATTCTTAAGTTGCAATACTGAAATTCAAGTATGTGGCTTGCTTTTTACCACTTTTCTATCACAATGACATGCACGGTATAGCTCTACTGAAAACTGGCTTGCTAGGCCCTCCATGCAAAGTTAGGACATTAAATCCAGCGAGTGCAGGTCCATGCTCCATGGTGAATCAGTATACTTGGAAAATAAAATCTCAGCTGAAGGCTTCTACAGCTCACAGTGTGGACCTATCATTCTTGCTGCAGCACTGGATGTGATCTCTACTGTTCTTTTCCCTATCTAGCTATTTCAGGTGTTTCCAAACTTTGCGATACTTCCTTCGTATAGATGCTCTACACATATAGTCACATTATTTATGCCTGTGCATAGTTTAATAATTTCTAATTTGTTAATTTCAGGCATTCACTGACTAGACTCAAACATTTAAGCATATGGGAGCTGCTTCCATTAACAAGCTCAAGAAGCTTTTGTAACAGTGACACCACTAGGGAGAAGAAGAGCCAGAAAGACCAAACTAATTCCTCTAACATGGAGTTAACCATCTCGTTTGTCCTCTCATCTTCTTGAAAAATCAAGGTCTATGTGAGGGTAGTATTTTATCTTCTCTTAAATTGTACCCAGATTAGGTGCAAGTAATTTCTACATAATTACTAATTTCTCTCAAGAAAGAGTATCCAACAAAGTCCTTGTAGAGTGGAACTCGGACGGCATAGGGAAGTAAATTTTAAGTCATGTATCATGTGGAAACCATCCAAAGTGCCTTTACCCACGAGTGAAGTTAACTTTCCAGGTGCCATGTCCCCACCTTATTCACTGGTTTGCCTACACTAGACTGCCACACTGCACCCTCCAAATACTTGTCCAAAGAAGGGCAAACTACAACTCAAAATATGGACTTCTGCTAATCCGGGTCCATTTTCCGATTCACAACCTATGATGTGCACAATACTGTTCACTATGTTGTATTTTCCCACCATCCAATAGAAGCAAGAAACCACAATGAAATATTGCAAAACTCATTTCAGAGCAGCAGCAGCATCCCCCTGAGCAGCAGGGTAACAGGTAAGACATTAGCATGCTACTGCGATTACACTGCTTCCAGTACCCAGTTAAATCATTGAAAGATGGATCAAAGATCTATCCCTACCTAGGACTGCTTTCAAAATTGGACATGAATGAGACTTGACTCACTTGATAACTCTGTCGACCCAGAATATTCTTGCCCGCAATGAGAACTGGTACTGTGAGCTAAATAAAATGGATTAGGAGTTTTCAGGTAGGTATCCAGAATATGACAAACTTAAAAAAAAAAGACAAAAAAATCACTTGTGGACTTACGGCAACATCTCATTTTCTGACTTCTAGTAGCCTCCATTACTATGCAATTTGCTCAGTAAAAATCAAGACCTTTCACCCTGCTACTACAAGAACTCTTTAAGAATACACACTTAAACAATAAGCATAATACTAATGCTGGCTACTCCTACAAAGGAGAGCTGCTTTCTCTGTACTTTCAGATCCATTAAACTACGGGGAGGTGGCCAAGAATCCTTCTGAACCCATGGGTCTGCCATGTATCACCGCGCTATAAATATTTTCCATGCACAGGGTTCACGCAGCAGCGGTGCATAATAAAGAGCTGCCTTCCCAACTGCATTCTAATGGGAACTCCAAACCTCACTGCTGTTGATGGGCTATCATTGCATGAAAGTCCCACAACATGAACCACAACAGGATGGGTTGCCATTGTCCTTGAAACCTGCCTCCTCTTCTGTCCTTCTTTGTAAGCTGGCCGCTCACACAGCCACACACAGCCCTCTATCCATCTCCAACTGCATTCAGAGCTCACCAATACTCATATGCAGCAAGGTCAGAATTTTTTTTTAACATTCTTTGATTAATGCTGAGAGCTGCAGCATGTTTAGACAGGGTCATGACCTCAGGCATCCATTTAATCAAATTTCTCTGCTGCTTGTCCCAGTGGAGCCATCGCAACAAGAAACTCTCTCAATGAAAAAAAAAAAGGAAAAGAAAAAGAAAAGGAAAAAAATGCACACTTCACATCTCACATTGTTTACACGCTGTTAAGTAATTATTTCACTCTTCGACCCCCACTGGCCATCAACAGACAAGTCACCTCCTTGGAGATTCTGAAAAGCTTATTCAGCTGTATATAATTCATTTTGTCTCCTGCCTTCATTGTGAAGCTAACTGCTTAGCTTAAAGACTTCTTTGTGAATACTTAAGTACATGGTGTCCATGCTAATGATCTCACTAATTATAAGTGTATTTATCATATACAAAGTGTTCTCAGCTATTCTTTCCTAAAGCCATCTCCCTTCTCCTACACCATGCCAGCAGTTTCTCACCCGTTATTTCCCCAAACAAACGGGCACCACTCACATCCAAGAAATTCTGTCATTACCTGAGTGACCAAGCAAGTGGCTCAATATTTGCTCAGGAGTTTTCAATAACACTCGGATCTTTTATGCAGCTCTTCTCCGGGGCAAAGTGCAGCAACAAGCCAGGCAGGTAATAAAGAATTACAGTTTGCCTTTATCTAATAGCTCCATCAGTCAGAGGCACAGAGTTGGATAAAATGCTAACCTATTCACCCAGCTCTTCTTAATTGCTACCCCAGAATGCAAAAAGGAAAGTAGGGCAAGAAAAAAAGTTTATTTCTAATTGCAGTTCAGAAATCAGAGGTGAATGACTTGAAAGCTAAGCAAAAGCATATCATATCCCCATCATCTAACTGAAATTAAAACTGACTGGAGACTGCATTGCAACCACAAAACAAGAAGTCTGGGGGAAAAGGAGGAAGGGAGGGAGCAGTATCGATTTGGGGGAATAAAAGGGATTCTTTTACATTCTGGTTTCCTTTTTCTGTGCCTTCCTCTTCCCAGAAATAAAGATATTCACCTTATTTTGCTTCCCCCTGAGAAAAATGGTGATACCAGTTTTGATCCTTCCCATGGTCTCTCAACATTTCTAAAAATTAAAGCTGAAAACAGAACATGAAGCATTAAGCTTCACAGTCAGGAATTAAGGCTTTCAGTTTTATTTTCGCTGGTTTACGTGCAATTTCACCAGTGTTTATTTCACCAGCCACATACTCCCCTGCAGAAGCCAGGCATGTCTCCGTTATCTGCAGAGTCCTTGCTGATGAGTTCTACATCCTTTAAAGCGTGCTCCAAGGACTAGGCTTTTCACACCATCCGCAAAACCTACTCACTCAATAAAGGACCACCTATATCAAATGAGAAAGGAAGAAAGGAAAATTAAACAAACAAAAAAAGAAAGCGAAACCAAAGGGGATCCTGAAGATAAAGATCAGATGGAAAGGAATGTAGGTGACAAGGATAAAATAAGTCACAAAAAAAAAGGTTATATAAAAACAAGTGAGAACAAAAGAAAGGAATTTTTGTTGTTTTTTTTTTCCCCCATTACAAGGGAAGCAATACAGTAAAAGAATTGCACAAAGCAGATTTCTTTCAAACTTCTTTTGTAGAAAGTTCCCCCCTTGCCCCAAACCTCATAAGGAGAATTCCACCTCGTCTAAAGCTGATTCACATGAACACAGCCCCAGCAACGTCAGGAACACGTTACCTTCAGCCAGCAGGAACAGAGGGAACCTGCAGACACACAAACAGCTAACACGCAAGGAAGACAACAGTAAAAACATGTAACTTTCTACTTTCTAATAAACATAAGGAAAGTTTATCTCTTTAAAAGAAAAAAAGTGGCCAGCATAGAGACAGATGTCTCTAAGTCTCAAAATCTGAACAATAAGCTGTAACTTCTGCAGCTTCTCAGCCCCTTGTGCAGTATAACCGCTCACACACGCCCAGACCGGGCACGGAGCTGGCACCGAGCTTCAGCAAACCAGAGAAGCACTAACGCGGAAAAGCTTTGTTGTCTCTCCGTAGAGAGGTAAGCATTAAAGCAAAAACAGTCCAGACACGGCATCATGTAAGAAATTCACATGATTCAAACCTTCAAGCTCTTCAATTCTGAGTTTTGTGCTTGATTTTATTTAAATTCAAATATAGAAAAAACATAGACACACACTATAAATCAAGATCAATAAGATCTTATAGGATAAATGTTTTAAAGAGCAGAAAAACAGAAGAGACACTCCACAGTGTTGTATTTTCAAAATCTCTGAATCTGTGATGAGGATTGTGAGTTTAACTCCCATTGACTTCAGAACCCTGATAAAACTTTTGACAGAAACAGCCAGTTTGTCCCCTACAATGGAATTCAGCAACACAACATCAAGTTATCCTTATGTTTCTAGATAAATAGTCCTCAGCAAGGATAATTTCTTTACCGTATTAAATTAGAACGTTTAAAGCAAATGTCAAATACATTTTCTGAAAGCAAATTCCACAATTAAAATCAAAGCACACTCTTACAAAGCCCTCAAAAGCTGTATTATACAGAAAAAGCAACTGGGAGGAAAAAGAAGTAAAATATCACTGAACCCCTATCTGTGCATCTGACCTTTGATTTCTTCAGAGCTTACAAAAACATGCTTATTGAAATTTGGGTGAAGTTTTCTGTTTATCTGCCTTTGACATGCCCCCTCTTACAAAACATTCTGCGTACTCTCGCAATGCCGCTTTTAACTGCTAACTGCTTTCTTGTGAAATGGAAGAATTGCAATGAGAGGTCTGCGTGAAACCAGCAAAACATTACCTTCCTTTAAAACAAAACAAAACCCACCAAACAAAAAAAACTAAAAACCAAACTAAAAAACAACAGAGAAAGCAATCATACTTTAAATGTGAACGAGATTCTGCCCCTTGTGCTGGTTACTGGATGACCTACAGAGCGAGGGATCTGGATGAAAATTCAGGTTGGGCCTCACCAAAAACTCCAAATACTTTTGGTGCAAAACAAAAGAAGTCCTTCATCTGTACAGAAAACAGCAAAGGGACGGCTTAGCACCCACGATCATAGATGTCAAGGCCATGGAAAAATCTTGTGATTGCCTAGTCTAGTGCACTGAACAATGCAGTCTTGGAATATCAGCCAAAAATACAGTCATGTCTAAGGACTGGTCCCTTCTGATACAAATAAATCTCAGCAGATTCAACACACTTCTCTACTTAAACTATACTGACTTACAAAATTATCTATTCCTCTAAACACACATTTGTAAATATCATTGCATTGTTAATGTATGGAGTATCAGTACATTAAATAACGTGAGTACACTGTTGGTATGTAACCAACACAGACCTGAAAACTATTTCCTACCACTGCATAAAAGGTGCCATAGAATTACTCTTATATTTTACAGTTATTGAACTATTAGCAATTTTTATTCAGCACAATCCAAACACCTTAGGTTTCTAACCCAGCACCAAGTGACCAAAATTATTTTCCCTGACATAATTTCAGAAACTATTAGGTACCGCTTCCACTCAAAACCAGTTACCTTGGCATTACCTGCACCAGCATCCCCCATTTAAACCAACAGTGTCCTATAACCTTTCACATTTAACCTGTCAAAATAGGAAATCATCACTGATACAAACTAAATTGTAATAGATAGCTTAAAAAAGAAAAAAACCTTTCCTCTTAAACTCACAAATTACCCATTGCTAGAGAGAAACATTATCAATGGAATTATTCGATATTCAGCAGTATCTCCAGAAAGTGACTGACATGCAGATGAACAGTGTCACAGTAATCATATTGCATAAACTGCACCTTAATTGTTGAAATACATAAGACTCATGCAACTAGAGTGATAAATTAATGAAACATGAGCTTTAACTTCCATTTTCCTTGCATTTTATAATTAGTTGAACTAAATATTATGGAAGTTATTGGCTAACGTACTACTTACAGCTCATGTAACTACTCAACATTAAATTCTTTGGGTTTCTATGATGTTACCCAATTGAAAAATTGCTTTTGCTAATATTGAATGTAAAGAAAGTAACTTTTTACTCTGACAAAACTATTCGCAAGAAAGTGTTCAGCTATGTGAAAAAACAACATTTAAGAATCAGATGTGTCAAACAAATACGCAGCACTAATTCTAACTAGTATTAGAAGCTTAAGGTTTGGTTCATTTTTGTTTGACTTTTTTGTTTTGTTTTTTCTTTGGTTGGTTCACTGGGTTTTTTTAAGCAGAGCTTAAAAATGCAAAATATCTTTATTCTTCCAATATGAGAGTCAGTAATTAATTTCTAACCGAGTATGATAACACAGCTGCTGGTCTCTAATTTCTTTAGGAAGGACTGGGCAGGGATCACCTACAAATAAAACACGTTCTGTCACACTGAAAGCTGCCCTCTCTGGGTCAGTTAAATACTCCTCATGTATAACATCTTACCCCTTTTAGGAAAAAAAAATAAAATGTAAAACAGTTTTCAGATAGAAAACTAAGAAGGAAAAAGCATAGAATATTACATACTATTTACAGACTGCTTGTAAATACATAAACTACAGAATTCATTATTCTCTGGCTACTGCCATATCATATTGGGGCTTGGCACTGGGAAAACCCCAAACTCGGAGCACTAAGGGACAAGCCCCTTCTTCCCCCGCACACTGACGGTGATCTTTCTGAAGCGTCCCCAAGAGGTGACATAGCACACAAGACATAAAGGCAATGGCACAGGACAGATGCCACCAAACAAAGTGGTCCACTCAAAACATAAAAGAGGAAGAAGAAACTAAAATTTTGTGTCTGGAGTGGAAACAGCTTTCGTACAGGCTACGTGTCCACTGCACAACTTTTGTTATTTCCTGTTGCTTAAAAGCAGCATTGGCATAACGTACGTGTGATAATATTATTAGGATCCTGTTCTCAACTGCTTTTATAAAGATAGCAACATTATCATACAGTTAAGTTTGCATTCCTGAAAATTTCTGATAAATTTTCCACATCTGGTGTCTGCTTCCATCTTAAGTTTGCGATAGAAGTAAGGAAAACAGGGCATTTCTCCCATACGAACAAAATGAAAGCCTTTCATTGCAAAACTTTAGCATCTCCATTTACTGAAGTATGGGTTGAACCCTTTCAAGAAACTTATTTTTGAGTCATGGAAATATGTTAACTCATCCTCTGCAACTTCACATAAATGTAAATCCAATTATTTCAGCTTTTGAGTAAATCTGATGTTGTATATGCTAATTATGGTATCCAAATTATCGACATTTTCTATGTGACAGAAATCCGTTTGAATTTTTCTTGTTAGGTTATATAAATTTTGAATAAAAAACCCCTAAACCCAAATTACAGTTGTCTTTCCAGGGAGTTCTGTACAACTGTCTGGGGAATGGGAGCAGATTGCCAAGTCATATCCCAGGACACTGGCAGTGCCTCATCTGCCATTTCCTTCCAAGGAGGTTCCAAAGGAACTCCAATCAAAGGAGAAAGCAGTATTTCAGGACTTCTCGCAGGATTACAGTGCCTCACTTTGAGTGTACCCTAAGCTCTTTCTTACTTTTTGTCTAACTGTACAAAAAGAAGTGTGCTTATGAATTCTCTGAAATGTGATTTAAAGGGCAGAGGAACCGTAGTGCTCTTACCCACTAACTGCAATGCAGAACTAAAGATAAAAACTATACATAAAGTGAAGACTGGGAAAAATCTAAAGTAAAAATATTTAACTATGCAGATGGACAATGAAACTAATTTGTAAGCTATTCACAGCTCAAAAGGAGTTACACAACCAGCAGTAAATCACAACTAACATTAACATTTACACACACAACTTCAGGTGTTCATCCCTAAAGACTCCAGTAATATAGATGTTCTTTTTGTTACCAAGTTATATTTGTAATTAACCTGGTCCTTGTTCTCCTTGCTTTTGCTTCTGAGCCAGAGATGTTCTCCTTCTAATCTCAAACAAAATTTTATCATTTTTTAATCTCTCTGCTATTGAGCTCTGACTATAAAATACATTTTCACGAACACAGAGGAACAAAGCCAGAAAGCTATTACAACCTCTCACTGACCACACTCAACGATTCATTTCTCACCGGTTTAAGGTTTTGTGCCGTTCACAGCTGCACTGGTCAGAACATGTGTGCCCACGAAGTTGGGAAGGTCCACAACACACCAGCTCATAAACAAAAAAGAACCTAAGGGAGACAGTGCATCACTCGGATATCCAGCACGCTCGGGACACGGTTCCCTAATAGCACCAATGAAGGTATGGGGGGAACAAAGCAAATCCAGACAAGCAGCAGAAGGAAAAAAGGAAGGGGAGGGGGAGAGCTGGTGAAGAATTAACCCAATTCCAACTCATCACAGAACAACCACAGGTTATAAAAACTGGCAGTCTTTTGACCCTGATGGAAGGGGAAAAAAAAAAAAAAAAAGAAAACAAGGAAAGAGAGTGGAGACAAAAGTTTTGCAGAGCTTAATCCACAAAAAATTCTATTAGCATCATGGAAATTCAACAACATTGAAATAAAACCAACAACATCTTGATCCCATCCTCTTTCTTTGGTCCCATCCAAAGGGAATTTACCCCACTCTGAGGCAAAGCTTTAAAAAAGATACGAACATAAAACTGCCACGAAATTCCCTATTTACAGAGGAAAATGAACATTGCCTGTTGAAAACCAGGAGCACCACCAGGCCATGGGGCAATACATCACACCTCTCAGATCGGCAGAGACTTTGCCTTCACTATAAGCAAAATGAGGAAACCACCGCTCCCTTCCCAGGACGGTGATGGCAAGTGCTAACAGTACCATGAACTGTCCCTTTCCCACACCGACCTACAGTGTACACTTTAACCTTGCTGTGTTTTGTTTCTTTTTATGAACTGAGCAGCAACACCTTAAGAGTTCACGGCTAATTCATTCAGGTTTTATATCCATTACTATATCTGATAAGAGACACGATATTTTCTTTAGGGATATGGTTAAAAACAAGTCTTAACATTTCATTATATTTGAATGTTAAATTCTTCAGTTTCACATTTAATTACATTTCAGTGTGTTATTCTTCAATTTTACTTTTATTCTTCTTTTAAATCTATAAAAGTGAAAAACAGGTCAGGCCTTAAAGGCTCATTTACCGCAGTTACTCTAACTACTCACGCTTTCGGGAATTCCAGAAGCCGTTGCATGCCTGTGCTGCGTTGGAAAAATTTAATATGGTGTAAGATATGCAGATAAAATATGAATTCCAACCATGTAACAAAAATGCCGTTGACAACATGTATATTATGCAATTATGACTGTCATTTTATTACTGTTATTAATTTATTAGTATAATTGCAATTTTTTTCAATGTCATAATGTGATAATAAAGGACTTGTCATTACTACGTTAACCTCGGAACATCTCTGACCTCAGGGGAGTTAGCTGTACGCTTTCAGTCCAAAATGAGCTGTCAGTTACCACAACGAGATTTTGATGACTACATTATCTTGTAATTAAATGTCTCAACAAACTTCTCCTCTTGATTGACAGGTAGTTAAGACTATCTTTGACCACAGGGCAGTTTCTTTATTTTTCAAGAATAATTTTTCAGCAGTGAAGACGACAGACAAGAGTTTAAAAATTAAAGTGTTTTGAACTATATATTAATCTATATTTGGTACTTATAAGAAAGTGAAAATTCTGCCGAATTGCATTATCCTCTGCCCAGGCGACTGCATTTAAGTGACAACTTTGATTGATTAAAGGAATTTATGCTGTTCTTTATTAGCATTTAGGTCTTTAAAAAAAATTGGTTTTACTTTTTTTTCCCCTTTCATGTTGTTTTTTTATTTGTAAGACAATAAAAATGCTTAGAATCAATACTGGTAACTACAACGAGATCCCACCGGTTTAAGGAGATACTCATAAGGGTCCATAGGGGAAATCCAGGACCATCTAGCAGAAGACCCACAGAACTCAACAGAAACTCCATTTATAACAGCTGTAAGAGAAATTATCATTTATCTAATCAAATATGATTTTTTGACATGGCAGATCCTCAGTGAAACTGAGGCTGGAGGTGCCTCAGTGCCAAAAAGATCCCAGAAAGATACTACAACGAGAAGCGAGACAAGACATAGTCAACCCTAGTCTCCTCACCAAAGCTCCTTCTGAAGACAAGAAGCTGGAACCACCTTGTGCAGACAAGGATGCATTTATAAGTAGTCAGTGATATTCCTGACCACAGCCCTGCCCTCCCACAGAATCACGCAAAGGGACAGCCCAAAGTAACTCCATCCTTCTCTCTTCTGGGAGCCTTTGCTGTAGCTCAGGAGGACAAAGGAAGCAAAGTGAGAATTGCAGGTGGACAAATCAATTTTACCTCCATTGGAATGGGATCTTACCTCCAACCAGTCCAAGTTTTAAAAGAGTAACAATAACAAAGGATGAACAACACCCTTCCCGAAACAAATCTGACAAGAACACTACAATCCTC
Source organism: Syrrhaptes paradoxus (assembly GCA_013400615.1). NCBI lineage: Eukaryota > Metazoa > Chordata > Aves > Pterocliformes > Pteroclidae > Syrrhaptes > Syrrhaptes paradoxus. Next base: position 17,764 of record VZTO01024947.1, read on the forward strand.
ATACATCAAATCCCATTTCAATGAAACATAAAGTCCTTTAAAATGCATAAAGTTGCACCAACAGTGAAATCTAACGAAAAGGAAATAAAATAAGGGCTTTCCACAGCAAGTTAAAGGTACACCGATTTGGTACACCTGAAGCATGTCTTAAACACTGTCTGTAGACATGTAATTTCTTTCCCATTTGTGCAAGAATTAATACTGAATTATTCAGCTGGACTGGGCAGCATTTAAGAGATCTTCAGTACTCATACGTAAATGTCACTTAAACTGTAAAGCCTGTGGTTTGATCTTTCAGGAAGAACCCAATGAGTCAGAAGTTGAGACAATAACACATGGTCACAAGCACAAACAGAAGGTTGCCCTTATCCGCTGATGCACTCTTTCGTTTCAGTATTTCCTAATTTCCCCCAATGGGTATACTGTTGCAATCCAAATCTTATCAAACACTTATGGTACCAATGTTCAGAATTCTTTCATAGATTTCACAGCACACAATGTTTTATAAAAGTTCTCAACTCTACAAGGCATGTAGATGTATGGGAACCAATTTTCATTTGAAGAAAAAAAAACAAAACTGAAAGCAAACAAAATATTAGCATTAACTTTCAGGAAATGAATACATTTTTAAAACTGCTAATTTATTTCCTGATACTGAATTCTTTTTAACCTCCCTTCCTCCCGCATTTCCTCACTTTAGCAATACATCTTCCTGCAGACTGTTGGACCAAACCCCAAGAGTTGGATTCAGATAACGAGGACATTTAATGACACAATGAAAGGTTGGGGGGGAGGGGAAATCCAGAAACTACAAAAATGTTGCCCCAACATGTTCTAGTCATTTATGCAGGAAAAGCTTCTGCACTTTTGATTGCTAAATACCATTCCCCTGAACTGCTGAAAACAAGATAATTATGATGACTACAATTATAATCACTACACTCACTCATATTTTCAGATCAAATTTCATTTCCCACCAGGACAACTGGATTTCTTGAAATGTGCTCCATGCTTCTAAATTTATCCTTTAAAGTGTTTTAACTTTAAAAATACCCATTACTGCAGAAGTTGTATGAAATAGCTACGCTTGCACAAGGAAAACTGTTATTTACCAAATCCTGTAGTTGCAATTGTTTTGCTCTTAGTTACACACCAACATGGTAGGAGAGAGCTGAGTGTAAAAGTGAAAAGCTTTGACAAATGAAAATGAGGAAAAGATAACATTGACAAGTGAAAGAGGAACTTTCCAAATTCATAACACATCAGGATGAAATGACACAAGACAGAAAAATAGTGTAACTCAGAACTAGACCAGAGCAACAAGAACACTAAAAGGTTATTTTTTTTCCTGGAGAGTAAATCAAGTGCCATGTATCTATCAGTACACTCTCTGATTTTATGGCTGGCATAAAGTTGGGACGTCTTACGTTATATTTTGTTCAGCTACTGAAACAACATATAAGCTAAACTGAAAAAATCTAGGATAACATGCCTCAAATTACATGCCAAAATGAAGTTTTTAAGAGTATTTAATTTCAAAATCACACTTTAAGATACTATTAAATCAAGATACATTTTGAACTTGCAGAAAAGTCCAAATCCCACTATGTTACATTGCTCACTTATAGAGAAGGCTAAGAAAGAACACACACAGCTGCTACATCAGAGTCTTTATTCTGCCCCCCGGTGATCTCAAGCTGACCTTTGCAGATCGTATTCTCTGGAATACCGCTGGAATATTTACAAAGCCAGGTATCTCATTTAGTCTCACTGTACCCTACTGTGTGGGTTTGAAGTGCTCTGTAAAAGGATTACTTCAGTATTTTCAGTGGAGAAGGTTTTGCCGTGTTTACAGTGTGGCACATTTGTATATCCTCCTGTGACTGGGAAGCCGGGAAGAACAGCATAATGAGGACATTCGCCTTTGAACATCGAGACCAAGTACTGGCACTGCAGGCTCACAGATACTCTCCATCAAAGAGCTACTGATGCTTTCAGTGATTGCTACTGATTAGTGAAAGTTGTCGAAAATGATTTTATCAAAAACGCATTCCAACGTAGCCAGCATGCAAGGGAGGGAGTTTCCTATGAAAAAGAACAGGAGCTGTGTTCCCCATGGCAGCTCCAACGCGCCAAATTCAGATGTTCCGTTTTGTACTTACTTCCATGAAGTCTGTGAACAGCGTTTCCTCTCCGTTATTCATGGCTGTATCAGTCAACAGGCACGATACTACGAGCTGCCTCCGTCTAGAATATGTTTCCTTCATTTAGGAAAGTGCAGTAATTCATCAGTGATTTAACCTATAGACATTTGAAGGTTGGAGAGCACCTCAGAGGGGCTGTTGACCTTCAGCAACTGAAAGAATTGAAGCTCCAGCCTTAGTCAATATATATTTATCTTTCTGTTGGGACTATTACAACTGTTCAAGTAATGCTGACCTTGAAACTTCTGCACACGATGCACTAGAATAATGATCCCTGAAGGAAGAGTATAAAAATACCTAAATAGGATATCTAAATCCAAAATGCACATAAAGATAAAAGAAACCATTTCAAAATGTGAAGTCACTTAGGAAGAGGTAACATTACTGCAGCTCCTATTAATTATAATTTGAATAAGATTGCTAAATACCATAATTACACAACATGCAATATTTTAATGATAGGATATAATTTATGTCATAGACCTTGTTTGTTTCATTATGAAATCTTTGCCTATTTGTAATTAATTTCATGTCTGACTGACAGCCCTGTAAATCAGAATCATCGACACCTTTAACTTGCCCTGCACAACTGCAAGAGCATGAAGTCTTTACCCTAGTCCTTGTGCTTTTTCAACTTTGCAGCAGACAGAAAAATGCAAGAAATAAAATAGTTGGTTTCATATAACGTCACAATTACTTGTTCCCTCACTTTCAATGCAGAATTTTCACTCCAACTTGAGATTCAAGCAGCAGCCAGGACCAATTCCATTAATAAAAAATATTACAGTACTAGAGGTACTAATAAAATGAATATTTCCCTCATTGTACTGCTTTTTAGAGTCCTCTCGCAGCACCTACATCGCACACATTTCCCCTGGACGCGCTGGGCACTGGTGCCTGTAGCTGGGCTGTACCCACCGGTCCAGGGACCGCAGCAAGGGAAGGAAAGCCGACAGCCTCCCCACCTCTATCCACTGTTCTCCTCCATCCTCTCTTCTGGAGAGCACAGAGCATTGTCACAATGCACATCGGTGGCAGCAGACCAAGACATCAGTGCATGAGGAAGACCCAAAATTACTATTATCAGGCAATTAGTTTGTTTGCTTGGCACAGGGTCACTCTCATGGATTCTTCCTCTCGCTTCACAAGACTCGATAACTCCCTGAAGAAAACAGTCTCTCCTCTATACTTGTTAACACAGAGTAACTTGCTCTCTAGTACAAATGTGACTTGAGTCAACTACCAAATGCACAAAATAATTAAACATATCCCCATCTTAAAAACGATTTTCCAATCTGACAGATTTCCAACTGCCCAGAATTTTCTATTTCCTAAAAGATTTAAAAAAAAAAAATATGACTTCACCTAACCATCTTCCCTGTACTGCCAATATATTCTGAAGGAAAATCCTGAAAATCTCCACATATTTAATGAAACTGAAGCAGCCTGGTACTAGCCATAGCACAAAACTAGAAGTTGACATTCTATAAGCTCCAATGGAAAACACAGAAATTAAGAACACGTACAGATTTTTCCACTGCGAGCAGAAACACTACACTCAAATCCCCTTGAGACCTATAAAGATACTGTAGCTTCAAGTCCTCTCTTTTACCTCAGAAAGTTACAAAAAAAGAAATTAAGATGAAACCCCTGAGATTACACTGCACATACACGTACACCACCCACAGAGCAAAACAAAAAAAATGAATTAGTTCTGTTTATCTGGAGTCCTGAATAGATGAAGCCTGAATCAACAGAATTGGCGTTATTATTTCTAAATGACCTGATGAGGTCTTGTGAGTCAAGAGGGAAAAGAAAAACCATGCTCCAACTCCCATTCTAATGCACAATTGGGATAAAATTTCTTTTTTTTTTTTAACATGCTCCCACCACTTGCAGCTGCCAGGATGCAAGAGGGGTACCAGAGAGCTATGAAGCAGTGATTGAGTCTTTTTGTAGGTAAGTCCAAGTTGGGAAAAATATTTTTGATTGAGTGAAACTTTCAGCACAAACCGGGAACTCTTCTTTCACTGAAGATCACCCACCAAAAACCTATTTAAACACGGCAGTGGGACACCCGAAATGGGAATAGAGGCTAGGCTCAGGATGTTGGCTGGATGTCACACGTGTTTTGGGGAACTATGGTGAAGAGTCTGCAGTAGGGAGGGGATAAGAGCTTTGTAACAGAGGGAAAATGTCTCTTTTCTCTTCATAAATCATTTTAGATGTGCAGCATTGCTCTGGCAAAAATCAGGAAATGTCTGCCGTTTTATTAGTCTCATTAGAGGTGATATTCATCTATTGCGAGGAGGTTAAATACCTACGAGGGAGAAGGAGCAGTCCTGGGACCTCTGTGGAGCATCAGCTCCAGTATGACATTGCTTACGCCAGCAAAGAAGTTATGGTTTCCCCACAGCTACTGAATACTTAACGCACACACACGGACATTAAGGAACAGTGACTGCCAAAATTCTGCTGAGGGTGCTAGCACCACCCACACAGCGCATCTAACAGCAATGACACAGAAGAACTCCTGTTCAGTGCATTTTATTTGGACTCGGGGGACTCAGTACTGTTTTATTTTGCCTCATATTATCCCAGATGCTGTTGTGTCTTGGATTCATTTATTCATTTCCCATTGGAATACAAGATTCTGTATGAAAAACTGATCCCTCGAAGCAACTCTCTCTTTTCTGCTGACAGCTAAAAGGCTACCTTGAAAGACAAAAAAAAAAAGGGAAAAATGGCACCTCTACAACCCCATTCAACGAGTCACACAGGGTTTTATTTTATCCATATATTGCAAAATAAAACGAAGTTCCACAACATTTACTGGTATATTAACCCTCTTCCGTGATGTCCACTAAATTAAGGCTGCAAGAGGAAAGTTTTTTAAAAAGAAATCTGCTGGGTTTGGAAAAATGAGGCTCAGCTTCTTCAGCTTCTGACAACTAGTTCAGTATCAGACCTGTTTAGTGAATTAGTCACTCATGTCCGAAGATGGTTTGGTACAATGAGGGCAAAGAGCTTTGGACACCTTCTGCCCAACAGCATAACCATAAATTTTGCCTCCAGGAGACCACACAACCCTGAAATTCAGAGAAAGATACACACAGGCTTTACAGAAGGATATCCTCCCAGACAGCCTGAGGACACCTGCTTCAAAGTCACCTTTTTCTGACCAAGAATTAATATTAGACTGAGTTAGCAGTCTGCCACAGAGATCAGCAGACCGGGATGCACAAGGAGACCACATGTGACAGATCCTGTCCAGCTTTTTCAGAAGTTACATGCACAGAACTAGTGCTAAGCTAGCACTGTTGCGGACAATCTCCAAATAGAAACCACCAAGAGAACAGCTCTCGGAGCACTGTAAGCATCCTAAGAGGAAGTATGAATTACACCTTTTCTTCCAGGTAAGGAACTCACTCAAGACTATGGAAGCAATCCTTGAATCTTTGTCTTCTCTGAAGAGACAAAAATAATGTCTTGATGCCAGCTTTGGAAAATATCAAACTTCCCAAAAATCGTTCAGCACATTCTCAAAAGACAACTAGTGTTGCTCAACCCAGGTCATAAGTGCTATTTGTTTTTCCAAATGTGTGTTGTAATTACTGCACATTTTATACATAATTTAAATCAGAAGGTAAACAATAAGGAACCTCTTAAAAACTGCATGTAACAGTCTCACTCTCTTTAGCCTGCAGAATATCTCGGTTTTGTTCTGTACTCTTATTTTAGCTTGGGTAGCAGAGGAAGATGATAAAGTTTAATGGGTACTATTACTGAGTTGCTCAAAATTCAAGGTCACTGGTACATCAGGGGCTAGGAAAAAAACTGCTGATTGGAGAAACACGTACATAAACAATTTATTTTAATTGTATTTCTTTTATTACATATGCAGTTATATTAAAACTTGATGCAAAATGTTGACTCAGAAGAGCTAAATATAATCAAAAGCTATCTTAGATTCAGCCAGCATGACATATTTGGATACTATTCACAGAATGCCGCAAGCCGTGCTCGCTTGATAATGTTACACTCCCTGTATATTACAAGGTAGTGCCATAGGTGGGATAGCAAGTTACACCTCACCCATTTTAATTTCTCAATAACAATTAAACCTGTACCAACGTACAAACTATGTCACACTAGATTTATGAACATAAAAGGTGACAAAGAAGATTAATCACTACATACAAGCCTGTCACATTGCTCTAACTCTATGATATGACCAGGTTATTATGTAGAAATGGCTGCGACATAGGAAATGTACAGTGCTCCTCAGCCAGCAAGTCTCTGTCAGTATTCACACATTGCTTTAACCAAACCATGAAGCAAGCAGTAGTACAGAATTTTAGCACTCATGGACCTCTTCATGATATATAACATGAGAATTACTTGATGGTTGCTAAGGGATTATTCCTGATGAGGTGTAGGAGCAGCGGTGGATGGAGATCACCACTCACAACACCTTTCCACCTTTGGAGTGGTTCCAGAGAGCCGGTCCTGAAAGACAGCCCTCCTGTCTCTCTTCCAAGCTGTGCAGAACAGACACTGAAGCCAATTCTCCTGAAGCACACAAACTTCAACACACATGGTTTCCCTAAACACATCACAGGTAATCTGCAGAAGAGTTGCTTCATTCAAAAAAAAAAAAATGCAATTACATAACTAGTGTACGGGAAGAGTCCTATTTCCCAAATATGGCGTTTGCCCAATTACTAAGAGTTTTACTTTCCAACCTTAATATTAATGTTGCTGGAGATAATTTTTTTTAATTGGGGAAGATGGAATATTCTCTCTGTTGAGCTCCAAATGGCTCTGGAAGATGATGTTTTGAACAAACTTCCAACCAACATTGTACAGATGGTACATAGCCTCTCCACCTTTATTACAACAAATAAAAGTGATGTACAGTATACCGAGCAAGCAATTCCCAGGGATCTCCTTTACTGCAAGGTACTGAAAGATACCTACAACTCCTTATATGATGGCAGAGGTTTACTCAGAAGCAATGGTGTGGTGGATACAACTCATAGTTGTTATGAAAGGATCAGGCTGTAAATAAATGTTAGCTCTGTACACAGCATGCCAAGGAAAAAAGCCTGTGACCCGTACTTCCTATAAGGGATTTTGATGCTGCTAAAATCAGTACCACTACCATCACCTCAAGCTAACAAAAATTCAATTTTTTTACAGGCATTAAAAGAGAAAAAAAGAATATAAGACATGACATCTATTGTTTTCCCTTCCAGCACCTAGCACACATGTATTTTGTCCCTATTTACTTCCACTATGACATACACACACTTACCAAGCTTAGATATAAAGCGTCAGGTACGTCACCACCTGTTCGCTGGTGGTCTCCCCTCAGATCCCCTGGCACCTCCCACTCCATGTTGTCCTGCCATAAGCCCAGTAAATCCCTCCTTTTTATATTCTTCAGTAGTATTTCTCTCTCACTTAAACACTAAAAATACAGCAGAAATGAGCAAACCCATTCTTAGAACAGCACCTTTCACTTTTTTCCCCCCTCCACCTTCCTTATTTTTCCTTCTTTAAAAATTATGGTGTTCAGTATAGAGACACTTTACTGAGAAAGAGGAGCAAAAAAAAATGAAAAGGAGCGGGGATGTGAAGAGTATGGCTCCATATCCATGAACTTACAAAAAGTTTCAACTGTATGATTAGCTTGATTCAGAATTGGAATCAGCAGCTGGTAAGCTACAAGGAAAAAAAAGATTTCCCCAGTCATTTTGATCTTTTCACAAACAAAGGATCCAAGCAGAACCCTTTGATCCTGTCTGATGTAAGAAAAAGGGATGAAACAGTTTTAAACTAAGATCCTGCTCATTCCACGTTCCCTAATTTTATGGCATTTAAATGCAAAGAATAAACTGCACCTATTCCAGAAGCAATTTTACAAGTTTTCTTTCTTTCTAATGGATGATAAATCCATTCATGGTTTTCGCCATAATTAAAAAGGCCATATTAAGATCATTTATACAAAAGATCAATTGGTTATATAATTCTGTCCAACTGGGAATACTAGAGATTGAAATTATCTTTAACTTAATTTATTAATAAACTCAAATTCTGTCAAGGAGTATTTTTCAATGTTCAAACTTTGAGATGAATTATCTTATTTGGAAATGCTACAATTCTTTTCAGTACGGGCTAGAAATCTGGAAATATTTTTGCACTAGCCCTAAATTTGGTCAAATGACAAATCACGGTGACACACAGAGTCACAGTTTGCAGGAGATTAAGAACCATAAGAAATTATAAACTGCTCATGTGTATTTTAAACTGTCTGAACAACCCAGTTTCCCTGAGGACACCTCAGCCTCCCGTACCTTCCAGTGCCCAGGCTGAAGAAGCAGTGCCCGTCCCCACGGAGCCCTGCCTGCCTCCTGCAGCCCACAGCCCTGGTCCCATCGTGATGCACCCAGTGCCTGCCAGCCCCCCGCCAGGAAGGACCGCTGCTGTCACACCACAGACAGGTCCGCATGCCACAAGCTACCGACAACCTCGTGCTGGTGCACAGGCTGGAAGGAGGAGCAAGATGTCTACACAGAGTAGTTTTCAAGAAGAATAAAGAAAGTAATACCATGGTTTCACTGCCTACCCTGATAGCCCACTGAGCTCCTCACTGCAGAGACAGCAACTGCATTAAAGGGAGCGATTTCCGCTAAACTGGGGTCAGTAAATCCCTAGACGGAGCCTATACAGCTCTGTTTTATCAACATATGCAGAAAATAAAATTCCTAAACCCCAGTATTCTTCTCACAGCCTCTGTTTTATGATTTTAAATTGATACAGAGCTCCTAACAGGTCCACCAGTCTCATTCCTGATCAATTATCCATGTAGTTTTTAAAAAGACACTTTTGCTATGTATTTTCCTCTCATATTATTTTTTGAAGCTATTTCACATAAGTGAGATAAAGGTCCCTTTTATAAACACTAGCTCTTTAGGTGTTAAACACAAGTAGTAAATCCACTTTGTCAAATTGCCCCATTTATAATATTTAATCTTCCTTCTGTAATCAGGAGAGCTGAAGCACACATTCAGAGTTCTTTCCTTTGACACAGTTCTTTTATTACTGTCTCTTTTCCTCACATAATGTCCCACAGCAGCTGTGCCATTATGATGATGCTTTCTGCTTTCTCTCCTTTTTCCTTTTTTTTTTTTCCAAACAGCCTCTCTAGCACAATTAATTAAAACATGTATTTACCTTCCATCACTTGGCTGAGACTAAGTGCACGTTTTGGGGAAAGGGGGGCAGTTGTTTGTTTCTTCTTATTTTATTTCTGAGCAGTGACATATTGATGTTTCGGATAATAAATCATTCCAATTTGTTCATCCCTGCCAACAATGGTTTTAATCTTCATTTACGACTTGCAAAGTCCGTTTTGTTAGAAGCATTTGATAAAATACTCAATTACCATTTTTTTTGCACTGCAGTTCAACTGCTGTGCTGATAAAAGGCTCTAGCTCCGAAGATAAACTGCAAATAATTCCTGAAGAACAAATGTCAGAGGCAGTTTACAATGAATGGGATTTTTTTTTGAGCAGATTATTCTCCTACCAAAGTGACAGGGCAGCTCAATATTTATTTTGTTGAGAATGTCATTTAAATATTGGTTGACACCTGCTCCCTACAGTCAGCTCCTCGGCACATTATGCTTTCAAGGGGTTTAGAAGTGACGTTCCAGTTCTCTGCATCTAACAACATATTTCAGGGACTCAGTTTAAAGAGCAGATATGGCAGCTTCCATACACACTCCGCAACTCTTTCCAGGTAAGTAAATAGAAATAATACTAAAATGTGCGTGTTTGCACACACCTGCATATCCAAGGAAGAATTCACAGAACAAATGTCTGAGAAAAAATCTGGACCTAAGGAAAAGCTTTGACATTTAATCCAAGAAAATTCATTTCAGATTATTTTTCTTCCTTTCACTTGTTTGCAGGAAAGCAGGGATGCCGAGGTGCCCGTGGGTACGCTCTAGATGGCACTGCTCTGTGAGGGAAGACGACTCGCCGCTCCAGCTCCTGGCAGCAAAGGGGGATTCATCCTGCCCCTCAAGTTTTGAAGGTGACATGTTTTGGACTGACAGCAGTTATTACTACATCACCTAGTTATCTGAAAATAAAAGGATCATTCATACATTATTTTCACCTAACCAGTAGCTCTTTTCAGTCCTTTAAGAATCAAAGCATCCTTCCCGACCAACCCACCGCAATGTGTGTGAAACACAGGGAGGGGAAGGTGCAGGAGGGCGGCACAGCACCAAGGACCTGGAACTTCCCAGGGAAGAGGTGCCTGTCTTCAAACAGAAACTAACAATGAGCCATTGATCTTAATGATTTAAAGGAGTAATTATATCTTCTGTTTCAGGTTCTTAATCTCTTTTCAACTACCCTGGTTTATTTGTTTCAATTATGATTTTTTCTGTGCTCAGTCACTGCTTGTCTACAGGGATTCAGAGAACGGGCTGACGCCTCCCCCTTTCATCACAAAAGGCCTGAAAAGAAGCACAGAGGATTTACACAGGCTGCACTGCCAGGGAGCAGGAACCAAGCACAGCACCAAAATCAGATATATATTTTAATTCAACACTGCTTGAAGTGTCCCAAATCCATTTAAAGGCCATTACCTGCTACATTAGGTCAAAGACCTGTCTTCACTTCAGAGACCTTTACACTCTCTCACAGCTTGAAGCAAGGAAAATGACACAAACAAAAATATGCTTTAAGTTAGTACATTCACAGTATCAAATACATGTGTGTGAGTTTCAGTAGTTATACAGATAACAATTTATAAAGTACCTCCCTCTACCAACCTATACATCCAAATATAGGCAAATACAAGATGGGAGCATGCAGAGACTTTTCTGAAGTTCTCATCTCACCGATGAAAACTTTGCTCTTCCCATCAGTAAAACAGACAAAATTAAAACTTAAAGATAAAAAATAAGATAAAGATGTTTTCATAGATAAAATAATACTCATTAAACTACCCTGAAAAATAATCAAAAATATTGGAGCTGCACTGTAATAAATGAAGAGAGCGCTACTGCACATGTTCTGGGCACAAGCAGATACATCGACTTGAAGAAGCCCATAATGAGCATACACTTAATTTTAAGCTCACGTGCATATAAGTCTGAAAAATCAGATAATCACAGGACACAGGCAGCATGATCCCTAGAACAGATAGTGACTGATCTCCTGGCTCCCAGGGTTAACAGCACTGGGCAGGAACCATTATCTAATGACAATACGCGGTATTCCAGAGACAAGATGGAGCACCAAACTCTTCAGTGTATGTGTATGTGCACGTGTACACGTGTATATGTATCTGTATATACATGCTTTAGAAACCCATTATTGCTTTTCACTAGCCTCTCAAAAGAGTATTGAGATTAATGAATCATTGGGTTTCAAAATCTCTTCTTTTTCCTCTTTGCTTTCTGGAGCTCAATACAGACATCATTACTTCTCCGCCAGTATAGCGATTCTGTTCGTCATGCCTGAACCAACTACCGCACAGAGATTAAATACAATCTATATCCACATAAATCATTGAATAAATGAATCATGAAATTAATATGTAAATTGTGTGTTTAACCTCTATTTATACAGCACTGTCTGTCACCATGTAGTAAATCTAAAACTAATTGCAAATTCACAACTCTGCAAAAAGAACACCATGGTAAAAGCTTGACATATTTATTAACTAAATGTTGAACTACATTGAGTAAGTAATTAACAGTCATGCCAGAACAGGGAGAGGAAATTATATTTAAGCACAGATGTCACCTGTATGAAATGGCTCAAACTATTTTAGATTAGATTTTGATATTAATCAAAGAATACTCCTATTTAATTTTTGACAGACAAATCTGTTTCCATTTATTCAGGATTCCATTAAACACTCCGTTTTTAAACCTGAATGTCATGTCCATTCTCACTCCGATACGTTCCTTTTAATATGTCTTTTAAAAGAAAACGTGAAGAAGAAAAGACTCAAAAGGCAAGGTTAAATGGTAATAAAAATCTTTCTACAGTCTAGACAAAACCCCTCAATAGACCAGGAAAATAATGTTCTATTAGTTTAAATTCCGTAATTAAGTTATTTGATACATAAGGAATTGAACATAACCCTTAAAATGCTCTGGCTGATTTCATTCCTACGTATTTCCAGTCCTTTCCAATAAAGAAAAAGCACCTCCAATTGGACAATCACGGAAGTTCTCCAGCTGCCAGCACCAACGCAGAGATATTCCAAGTTTAATTCTGTTCTAAAATTGGAATGTATTTAAAAGACAACCAAAACGGATGTTATACAAAAGCACACATGCAAATATTTGTCTATAGCTTCCAACAGACTAGTCAGTAAGGTGCTAACAAGGAACAAAAGGGAAGGGAGACATTTACCTCCAGGCAGCCAAGATAGACAGGCCAGTTCCGTGGCACAAGTGAAGTAATGCCCACCAGGAGCACCTGTTGCTGCCAAACTCATACTTCATTGTGAGATGCATAATATCAACCTGTTTTTCTTAAAATCTTGAAACTGAGAAAATTACTTAAGAATCAGGCAAATCGGACTGGCCATGTTTCACCTGCCCTCTTTTTTTACCTTCAACAGGTCAATACAGGTAGCCTACGCACACAATTCCCACGCAGGATGGGAGCACAAGACAGGTTCATAACTGGGGAAAAATGAACCCTTGTCGAATATTGGAACAGCAAAGTGAAATCGATTACATAATAAATATGTACTTCAAAACACAGCAACTGGCCCAGTGGGCAAACCTGCTTTCTTAACAGGCACTATAAATTTGAAGAATACACCAAGTAAATTCCAGTGGATTAAAGTGGAAAATGCACACTGCGAGGGCAGCTAGCGTCCGACTCCTGGGCAGTAAATGGGCGAGATCCTGAAACAGCCACAACTAATGAGAAAGCTCACAGAGGAACGTTTCCAGGTTCCCAGTAAAGATAAACTCAGGTAAGCAGATAAATTTTACTTCATATGGAATTTATAGACTTTAAGCTGTCCCCTCATGGCAAATTTATTTTGTACACAGAACTCCTCACGCGGTGCTTGATGAAGCTACATGAGCACTAGGATACCCATTTCACAACCAGCACATCGGAGGCACAAAGAGATGAGGTGATTTGTCCAAGGGCAGAACACGAATCATTTACAGGGCCAGCAACGAGACTTAAATTCCTTGACTCCTGGTTCTGGCAACTAGACCATGATGCCTTTGACTGTATTACAGCAAACTGCTCCTTGTGCCATCAATCTCTGACCCAGAAGCACTTTAAATCACTCGAGGATTATGACATTTTTATGGGAGGACAACACTTCATTACTAACCGGAAAACTTGGGGGGAAGAACAGGAAAACCTCCCAAAGCTGGTCAGAAAAGAACTGCAGAAGGAAGACTGATCAGCTACAATGCAAGAGAGGCTGGCAAAGAGGTGAACAGAACAGTCTGGTTCTGCTTCATCTCCAGAGTTCTGCTTTGTTTCCTGAGCATGGGAACAATCAGCAGCTGTTCATAAGCTCAGAAGTTACACTAATACTTGTAAAATAATTGTCTAAAAAGACATCATAAAAACTGCTGGTTACTATTCACTCTCTCTTACCCACTTACCTGTTATGCCCAGTTTTAGCAGCTTCAGGCACACAGAGAAGAATAACAGCCTATGGCCCCAGTTCTAGAGATGGAAGGAGCAACGGGCAGAGAACAGAGCGGACAGTACACAGACAGCTTAGAAACTGAAAGTTCCAACAAACTATCAGAATCTTTCTGAATGATAAATCGATTGGTGTAATCAGTCACAACTCTCCCAAGTCAAGCCTTTTACAATAAATTAAATAAGATATCCATATACTTTCACAGTAGATAATTTCATTCGATTTAACTTAGAATACGGAATACAACAGAGCTGCAGGAGAACAAGCACACACTTCCAGTCACCAAACTAAGTCGTTCTTACAGGGTTTTGTTCTTACACAGTTAACTCGTGTTCCATGCAGCCTCAGCAGGTTGCTTGTGAAAGCACGGCCTCGCCCTGCTGGGATGCTGCCTGACTGAAGCTGTCCTGTATTTCAGTACGACTTGAATGCTTCCTCCTCTCTTTTGCAGGTAGAACCAAGAAAGCAAAATAACCACCACAGTGCTAATTGGCTAATGCTCATCAAGCTTAGCTTGTTCTTCTCCTCTGTTGATCAGATCAGAAAAAAAATCCACTCCCCCCCACCTCCCAAAAAACAACCAAAAAACCCCAAGGGTCACTGAGGACTGTAAGCGTCAGCCTGGAAACAGACGTTTGTGTACATCCAACACCTAACACAACTGAGCATCCTGCTGAGCACAGAAGGGATTCAAAGGAGTACTCATAATAAAGTCAGAACACACAGATTATACAAACAAGACAATGTATGATGTAAAAACAAATATGTAGAACAATAAATACAAATAAGAAAATATCAAAGGAGGAACGAATGAGAAGGGGTACAAGAATCCAAAACATTAGGTGAGACAAAGGTAAGAACAGTC
>VZTO01024947.1:33043-47050 GCA_013400615.1 Syrrhaptes paradoxus
GAGGGGGAGGAGAACCTCTCTTGACCTACTGACCACCCCCCTTCTGATACACCCCAGGATGCCATTGGCCTTCTTGGCCACGAGGGCACAGTGCTGGCTCATGGTCATCCTGCTGTCCACCAGGACCCCCAGGTCCCTCTCCCCTACACTACTCTCCAACAGCTCAGTACCCAACTTATACTGGAACCTGGTGTTGTTAATGAGGTAATGAGAACTATCTAGATAAAGTAAGACTGGAGCTTCCTGTAAGGAACCAAGTATTAGTGCCTTTTCTCAGGACACTGGGAAGACCCTGCCTGTAACAGCTTTAATCTGATGAGTTTTAACAGGAACTGGATGCTTTCTCTCACTTGTTTGTATCACTCCTCTCAGTCTCTATTACAGTATTTTTTCTTTTAATCAATTACATTATTTTGTCTGGCCTAATGTTTCAGATGTAGCAGTCTTTAGTGAATTACTGGCCTTATAACTCACTAATTTCCATCCCACTTCCATTACTCCAGTCCTTTGAGTCACCCATTGTCTTCTTTAACCACCCTAAGTATTGACCCATCTTCTCACACTTCTCATCAGCACACTGCATTGCCACACACCTACTCTTTGTGCCAGGGTGGTCATTAAAAACATTAACTAAGGTCAACCACAAAAAAATTACTGAAAACACAATCAGTAACTCTCCTTAAGTCTGATAATTTCAAATTACATCTTATATCCTTAAGACATTTTTCCTCATTTTCCTGAGCTCTCCAGGAATTTCCTATAGTACATGTTCTACAGAAGTCCAGATAGCAGAGGCAGCCTTCCCTGTGCCTAGAAAAGCAGTCATCTTACCAAACACAGAGATCAAGTCAGCTTAGCATGATCTACCCATGGAAAACCACATTACCCTATATCTAGCTATCCACTTTCCTGCCTGCTTTGACTTACATTTAAAACCCAATTATATTTCAAGTTTCCCTCACCAGTTAGATAAATTATTACATCTAAATTTCCATTTTTCTACTATGAAATACATTACCAACAGGCTACCTAAGCTTCATCAAAGCTCATATAAATTTGCCAAGACGAATTAATTTATGTTTGTGTATCTATCTTTATTTAGGAATAAGAAGGATCCAGAGTACTTGCTTACTAGGCTAACAAAAACCTAGCACTTCACCAGTTTTGCCTCCATCTGGGGGCAAGAGGGACTAGACACCCACCTCTTGCTCAGCCCGTATCACAGCCTGAAGGCAATGACCAGCATCTCCTTTTCCCAGCTTTTTACTGGTGCACAGGTGGCAGCTCCATGAGCTGTCACCACCTTGAGCTCGCTTCCCTCCCAGAAATTCAGAGCAGCCCATTGCTACTGCACCCAGATTAAAACCACTGCGGAGGGGCGAGGCAATGCCATAAAGCAGCTTGTTCCTCTCCGTGTGTAGGGAGAAGATTGGCACAGTGCAGTTTTTCAAACCACTAATGGGGCCGATACTGTTTCCACAAGAGATTTATGTTAAAGAGATAACTTTCCTCACTTTTCGTTTTCATTTCTGTTCCTTTCTCTAGCCGACATTTCATTCTAGGAAGGAGAAAGAGCTGCTCATTTCTGCGGCACGAAAGAACAATCTGAGATTTATAACATGTGAGGAACCCATCACGGTGATAGAGCAATCTTTCCACCAGACATCTCTCCATTACCGAAGCTGATGTCTCCCTGCCCTGATGCCACTTCTGGGCTGATCTGTCAGCCCCAACAGCAGGGCTAACAGCACTGCCATCTCACACACACATTTTTCATCTTTATCTCAGCCAGCTCTGTAGTTCTTCTTAAACAAACTCTTCAAACGCAGTTTCGCCTTTATTTTTTTTAAACAAACACATTTGAAAGAAACTGCACATTTTAAACAGTGCATCTTATGTGACTTTTTTTTCCAACTTATTTTATGATGAATTTATTTTAGTTTTTATGAAAGGAAATAATGGGTAAAGATGAAGGCTTCATTCCACTATGCTGAGAACATATTGGGTGGAGAAATGGTTTGTTAATAACGAAAACTTGAAGGATGTAAGCACAGCTAGTTGGGGAGCATCTTTTCAGTACCGCTAATTTATCCTTTGCCTTTATTTGGTGTTTTGGTTTATGATTTTGATTAGCCACTAGGATGAGCTCTCAATTGCTTTCTGCTAAACTGCTTAAAAGCAAAAAAAAAAAAAATTAAACCATGTGACCTTTTTTACTTTATTAGATTTATACTACATTATCAGACTGAAAAATCAACACCCAACCCTAAAGGCTGTCAGGTACCTTCAGCACTCCAAAGGAACAGGAAAAAGTGGAGGGAAAACCCATAAACCCTCCACAGTATTTGCTCATTAGCCATTTTCAAATCCTGTATCACACTAACATCTTCCATTGATCTAGTTTACTTTCTGCATCTTAACTCAAGGTTTCACATACAAAATATGTATTACTACTAGTATTAAAAGTCTGCTCCTTTCATTTCCTGCCCTCCCAGCACTCCCTGAATTCATTAGATATTTACGTATCAAAAAAGGCAAATACAGTTTAAGGAAGAAAAAAAAATGGCAGAAGAGAGTGGGAGACGCCTTCAAGAGTCATATATTAACAAAGAGCACTGTTCACGTTCCTGAACAGACACTATACAAAGTTAGTATTTACCTCTTCTGTCAAAGCTGCTTTAGAGCTCTACTTTCTAGAACCACTTAGATTTTAAATTTAAATCTCAGTTATAGAAGGCTTTCAGAAGCTTTTGTATTTTATCAAAAACACAGCAATAAAAAAAAAAACCCACACAAGCTCTTGTTTTTGTTGAAACCAACAAATAAAACTCCTGAAAGAAAGTTAAGGAAGTATGGGAACCTACGGTGGCTATCCAAACTGAAACAATCATTGCAGAATTAGAAATATATAATTGTGCTAAAACTAAAATTTCTACCTGCAAATAGTTATTTGTCACAAAAAACTTGCAACACTGCAAAGAGGTCTCGCTTTTCAAAGGTCTCACCTCAACACTTTTCACCCTACAGGTGCCCAACTGGGTACCCCAAACTTTTTATTTTCCTTAACTAAAGGGATTGGTGGCAACCTGTGACATTTCCAAGCCAGTTCTCCCAAACACAAAACACTGCAAATATTTCTAAAAACAAAAACTGGAAGTATCTCTATTTCTACACACCTCAAACTTACTTTCTGAAATTGGTTTCCAACACAACACCTCCCCTAAGGAAAGGTCAGAGTATTCACCAGGGAAAGCCCACTTGAGAAATCCTCAGCAGCTGGAGAATTCATGTCACCATTCCTGGCAAAGTCCCACTGTGTGGTCAGAGCAGAATCTGTGAATCTGCCCTTTGCTGAATCCCGGTGGAAACGCTCTTCCAGCTTCAGCACAGATAAGCAAGTCAGTCCCCTGATTTAAAGGCAGGCTGCTCTTGGATGATCTGAGGTCAACTGACACCCGTTTGGTTTTTACAATGACCACGTTACGATCAGCGTTGCTGCCTCTGGTGTTAATGCTTCATCTACCTTTAAACACAAATGTAATAACCCAGAGAGATCAATAATCTAACTTCCTTATTCTGTGCTAAATTACTGCAAATGCACTGTATTAAAAAATTTCATCAGTGACATTAACCATAGTCTGAAAGTGTTACTGCTGAACTGTACATCATGGTTGTCCTTACTTAGGAGCTATCAAATGCCTACAAGTAGTACAGATCAACCAGAAGGCTACATCAGAAAAGTATTTTGGCAATACTGTTGATATTTGTGCAAAATTCAACAATAAAATGGTTGAAAAGGCTGAACGGCTGAGGACAGCGAGAACAGAAATAGCCTTTCACCTCGGCGTTTCTGGTTTACAGCCCAGAGAACAGCTGCACTGGCAATACGGCACACAGCTTCAGGGGAACGTGCGGCAATATCCCGGGATTTCTTGTTTCTGAACAAAAGACAATTGTATGAGGATCTGAAGTATATGAAGAAAAAAAGAGGAAGAGGTGGAGACCCTAATCCATAGACAACTTGCCTTTTTACCCCCAGATCTTACTTAATCGAAATGAAACTCTCCGTTGCTCTACAGTGCTACACCCCAGTGTGGTACCTCTGACCGTGGTACACTACCATACTGGCTGCTTGATAGTCTCTAGAAAGCTTTTATTCATTTTTGTCTTTTAAAAAAGCACAGAAGGATGAACTGGCGCCAGTGTTCTTCCACCAGCTGTTCAGAACATCAGCAATGGCTTTCAGCTGCAGTGACAACTGGAAGAGGACAGTCTGGTTCAATGGGTCCAATGTCCTGCACTTAGGAAGAACCAGGCTGGAAACTCAAGAAACCTAACTGATGAGCTACTCTTCTTATTTTTAACCAGCCCTCGGTATTTGTCACAGCTTCCCAAAGCCTTCGTTAAGCCTCATAAACATACACACTAGCACTGCATTCTTCCCATAGCTAAATAATCTCAACAGGGTTTGCGTGTGCTGGAGCGGGGCAGGGGCGGCTTATAAAGCACAAAGCCCATCTTTTTTTAAAGGGAGAAAAAAAAGGCACGTTTTAATATAACAATCTATTTTGCAGCCAACTCAACTAACTTCTGCAAGGAAAACATTTAGTCAGTATTAAAAAGCAGAAAACACCTTACATTTTGATTAATTTGATACTCTTGTATTATGCATAAAGCCACTCATTCATTTTGCCCTGCAAACCATTCTTATCCCAGAACAGATACAATCAGAGCGAAGCAGTGAAGAATTTTATTAAAGTAAACACAATCCCAATGTAACATGCCCATTATGGAAATACACTTGCAGTCAGTAAAAAATGGGCCATTTCACACAGAGGTAATAAATATTTTCATGGACACACATCTACTGTTCTTTGAAAGTTTTAAATACATGACTATAAAAAGCTTTTCTTGGTGTCTAAGCAGGTCTCAGTCACCTACCACATTTTGGACATCTAAAAAGCTTCCCAAGTAGGAAAACTAGTATTCAGCAAAGGCAGCAAGCCCATGTTCAGGCTTCTTACCAAGCCAACACAAAGCCAATCCCTCATTTTAGAGTCACATTCTGATACTTCCTACTGATGGTAAACACCTGCAAAAATACCTTACCTATTAACTTATTAGCAAAGGAAACACCTCCAAACAAAGCCAGGTGCAGCTATAAGTGTTTTCCAGTAACAGATGGGCAATGCCAAATAGCGATTTCACAGCAAGCCACCGGGCAGGAATTAATCCATCTCCTAAATCTGACGGATGAACTTCCTTAACACATGATAAAAATACAAGTGCTGCTTTCTATCAAAAAATTGCGCAGCACTGTCAAGCTTGCAAAACACTCAGGCTATAACTTAGGACTCCTGCTTCTACTCCCCATGGCTCACAGGACAAATCCTAGAGTCACAGCAGGAGTGGAAAGGACCTTAACGATCATGAAGTTCCAACCCCCCTGCCATGGGCCGGGACCCCCCCCACCAGCCCAGGTTGCCCAAAGCCTCATCCAGCCTGACCTTGAACCCCTCCAGGGATGGAGAATCTACAGTTTCCCTGGATCCAGCCAGGGCTCCAGCCTCCAGCACTGCACAGACAAGAGCCGGGAGCAGAGAAGCCCCTCTGGAGCGGGGACACGACAGTCCATGCCCTGGGACCAACAAGGAAAGCTGCGAAGCATCAGAGGTCCCAGCTTGTCAGGGGAAGCTGGGAGAGAGCTGGACTCAGCTCTGCTGACTTCTCATGGAGACTCAACTACGGAATGGCTTGAGAACTACTGGTTACTAGAAACCTGAAAAATGAGGTTCCCAGACTCTGAGCTTGGCTTAACTGAGTGGCAATAAAACCACTACTATTAATTAACTTTTTGGTTTGGAAAGTAAACAAGTTCTGTACTCTACACCCCCTAAAAACCTTTGACTTCTTAACTTGTAATATCCTAAATCATCTGCAACTTCAGTTTATATTCCTACACTAATGTTTTAAACCTCCACAAAAAAATTAAAACCAAACACAAAAACCAGACCTTCCACATAACATGAACTAAATACTAGCCAACATCCACTTGCACATGGAGTGTAAAGCCTAGGCACAAATATTAAGAGATGCATTACGTATCTCTTCAGGTTCTAAATACAGCGGTACACACATATACACGCGCATGTGCACAGTGCCAAAAATGATCTAACGCTTCCACCAACATTTCTGACCCTTCTTTACCAGTATTTTTGCAAACACTGCCTTTGTGAAAAATGTACAAGAGTAATGAAATTCCTGGCTGAGGCTTTAATCTGTAGTCACTTCTATAACGGAGGGGTGGATCAGAGAGTATAATTTGCCGTTATCGTACTGCTCATCTCCTGTGTTGACAATAGAAATCCTCCTGTTAGTTTTTGTTAGACAAACGTGACCCCAACCTGATATGACACTTTATTTTTTCAGCTGTGTAACAACAGTCTTAAACCAGGTGCTTTCTAAGCTGCATTATCCCATTTTGGGGAAACTTTTGTGTTGCTATCAGCAAGCAAACACACTAAAATTTTTTTGCTGTCGTTTTGGCTAAATTTGTAGGTTTACAAGTGAAATACAATATAGCAGCTAGACATCTTCACATTTTCCCATTAATAAAAATATTTGACTACTTCACTGTTTTCACACTTTTAATTAAAATTCTTAAGTATGGATTTTCAGCCTTTTAAGGAAATATCAGTAACATTCCAACATGAACTGAAAGCATTAATGTGCTTAAAATAATTGTTTTCCTTTTTAAATAAATTGATCATTACTGTTTTTTGGAGGTCTTTTGGTAGGGAATTTTTTTTTCTTGTTTCTATGTCTGCATATTCATCAGTCTAAAACAATTTTAGACCCCAGCCTCCTTGGTATTGTGTTTTAGTACTTGCTAGGACTAGAATTTTGCACCATAGCCCTCGATTTATAGCCCTCATTTAGCCATCACGCTATTCAAAACCCTGACTTTAAATATCCGCCACACTGATATGAGTAACAAAAAGAGACAGAGTATAGCTATTGTGCCTTCAAAGAAAAGCAATAAACCATTCTGCTTGCTCTCCTTCATGTTCTTTAATTCATTTCATTTCATTTTAACTACCCAGAACAATTTCACCAGCCATTAGCCTGGAATGAAACCTTACAAAGGCTGATTGTTGTTATAAAGATGGGTCCCAGCACTCCCTCCCCCTCCTTTTCATAAGTTTTAGGACAAATAGGCTACTTCATAGCTACAGCTTTGTTTTTTTTTAAAAAAAAAGAATTCTTGCAAAGCAAAGGACAGACAAACTGCTTCACATCCACATTCAAAAGACTCCACAACAACATCCAAGCTGAGCTGGTCTGGCTCTGAGCCCTACGCTGGGACCCCCGTCAGAAGGAAAGGGACAAAGGCAAAATCTCTCGGGACATTTTCTACAGGAGATGTACTGGAGTCCACCCTATACGCAAACACTGATGTCCGTGCCCTCAAATCTTTAGGAAGGGATGGAGGGAGAAACACCAAATGCTCAACTGCACTACGGTCAACTCTAAATGTGAAAAAAGTAAGAGCAGCGCTTTTGTGAGCACATTTTTATATTTGCAGAAATAAACCTTTACGAGTGTCAACCCTTCTGACAGCCTACGCCAAGAGAAAACCTGAACACTTTTGTCTTCACTGCATCCATGTTTGGAAAGCAATCTTAAAAAGAGGAAAAAAGCTATCTTTTCCAATTTGAAAAGAACTGCACACCTTATATTTTACCATCTTCATGGAAAGCTGTGAAGAAAAAAATATTAATTCCAAAGAAGTGCTTAAGTGTCAGATTCATCCTTTTTCTCCCAAGCTATGGCATGTCTGGCCAGTCTTTCTGTTTAATGTGTGGGCCCTGACCCTGTAACAACCTCAACACCTCAATTTAGAGAGTACATATATACAGCAACAACCCCAACACAACGCTCACAACCCTGTCCAACTCCCGTGTATTTTTGATCCTACTCAACAAGCAGATCAGAGAAATCTTTTCCAACAACGTGTCAAACTGTCTGCGCAGACAACTCCCTCCTCGGTTCGTGTATTATGTGGTTTGTATTATTTTTATTCCTCGGTTAAGTGTCACACTTGTCAAAAGAGCGAACACCACTTTTCCATAGTAACACGGTTTTGTGATGGAAGTTGTGAAACCTTCAGACTTACAGATATTTCCACAAATAGCCGGTATCTGCTCAAACGTTAACAACACGAGCTCATAAATCAAAGGAATGGATTTCTGTGTTTTCTTTTCTAGAAAGATAACAAAAACTGCTCCTGAAATTTGGACTTTTTTTTCCTCTTCCAAAAACAAAGTTTAACTATTCAACAGGCATTTCTTTCATCATATCACCAAAAAAAACTTAAAATAAATTCAAAGTAATGACACAAGCCAAAAATGACTTTTCATGTAGTGACAAAAAGCTTGGAACATGAGATTATGTTGAGTGTGAGAGTGTCTATAAACAGAGCTGCTTTATCCCATCTGAGCTGTTATCGGTGATGCCAATAATCAGAGTATTTTAAAGATGATCTCTGCTAAACTGCATGTTTTACTATTCACTTCTAAATTATGTAAATGAACACCACATTGAACTACATTATATTAGAGGTGTGCTTGGTAAAACGGACTGACAAATAAATCCTAACACAAAATTCATGTTCATATGAAGTAAATTTACAGAAATCTATCAAAAGAAAAACTAAATCAACATTCCTCTATTTGTCTTAAGTACGTATCTTTTACAGACACTGTCAGGCAGCTCTAACTCGGTTACGCCATGCACCTGTGTTCAGTCACAGCACCTCTCCCATGTCCACCCTCCCTCCCAGAAGCCTGAACATTATTAATGTCAAGCTAAGCTTGAACCTGGATTTTCTTAAATATTCATTTTAGGCGCTCTCACTAGGCTGAGATGTGCCCTACAGCAGCATTATTGATGCCTGACAGCGCAACAACCTATTTCCTGAACAACCGCCCAGGCGGGGTCCGTGCCAGTTTACATGACGCCAGCCCCGTACACAGCACCTGTGAGTAAAGCCGGGCTTCACACCGAAACAAGGCGGATCACTATGGCAAGCACACAGACACCCATCTTCTACACTGGCCGTTCCTTGTGTCCTCTCAACACTAAATTAATGTCCCCAAGGCATGGCTTTTTTGTTTGTTTTAAATACAGACACATTTGAAGGTACAAGTGATCTTGCACGCCTCCATACAGCACCAAGAAAAAACACCAACGGCAGGTGTCTACCTCTACGGAAGGTACACAAACACAGCCTCTAACATCTAGAAACAGATGTCCCACACTGGTCACAGGAGAACTGGAGCAGGGCTGCAAAGTCAAGGAAATATTTACCTTTGATCTCAATGGAAGCAGGGAGGGATCTCCAACCTGAGAGCAGACACACACAAACAGCTCTTCTGGTTTTGTACAGAGACACGTCTGATGAAACCCAACTTCCACAACTACTGGTTACGGATGTAGTTTATATGGAACTGTCTGTATTCTGCCTATATAATACTAGAGTTACTTGCTGTATTCCTGGCAAGTCAACGTCTGCCAACAGAAGCATGTACCGCTTCTCAGTCTGAGATCAAAAGTTGCGACTACCGCAAGGCAGCTCCTCTCCCTATCCTTGGCAAGGTCACTATTCCCTTTGGATGATAAAAATCTGATCTTGTAAAGATGAAGGAACTATAATAAAACATTTCACATTCAACATTCTGTTGACTCTGACATGCAATTTAGCTAAGCAGACTACACCTAATTTTATTAACTGTGCAAATAAAAATATTTTGAAATTTTACAAAACATCTTCACATAGAGCAATAAGCCACAACAGGACATCAGGCACTGCTCAAAAGCAGAGGAAAAAAAAGAGCACTCCTGTGTCCTCTTCCACTTACATCACAGAGTCACCACCAATCTGACAGACCAGATTAGACAAGTTCTGTTACTAATAAAACTCCACAGACAACATGAGCTGCACTTGCTCCCTTCTACCCAGCTAGGGATTGATAAGCCACCAGTGACTGCAGAGCGACACCAGAACTAGTTTTACCTGCGACTGAAAGGACAGTCCAGCTTCCCATTCTGGATGGCACAGAGCATGTGGCACCGTTCAGGTGCTGCCACACTGAATTAAAACATTTGAGCCTTATTATACCGTCATACAACCAAACAGCTTCTCTAGCAAGATTAACCACAACTTGTAAAGCACTGCTATACACACTTTTAAATGAACACTCAGTCTTCACCTGACATTTACTTAAATACCAACTTGTCACCTCCATGCCCTTCACGTGCTGCAGCCCCCCCGCTCCGTACTACAGCATCATCAGATATCTCAATTAAGCAGGATCAGTACTTTTCATTCCAACTACCTAAACTCTCACCACTCTCAGTGAGAGGAAAAACTGTTTGCTTCCAGCTTCAGTGTCTTCACAGACCTGTGAAAGGGAAATACCATTCCATCCCACCGGATCAAGGGACCACCAGGAGTAACCGCCCTGAAGCAGGCTGGCTGGTTACATTTGAACAGCACTGTGCAGCCCGTCAGACAGTAACAATTCAATATTTTAGCATCTCTAGCTTCAAGACACTTTCCATGTCTTAATTTCTGTTCTGAGGCTTCAACATTAATTAAACAAATGCAGTAATTCACTGTAATGGCTGTATGCAGTCGGCTGAGGCAGAGACAGGTTCGTAATCTGTCTTGCACTAGGTGAGACCTCAGCATGTGTGAGATAAATATTCAAAACTGCAAATCCTTTTTCTTCTCTAGATTGCTTTAAATGTATATATATAGATGTATATACGATTGCATATAAACATTAAAAAAATTAATCAAAACACAATGGAATACAGATTCAAGTCAAAGGAAAACAAACATTTTTTAATTACTGTAATTCATAATAGAATCTTTATGTCCGTTTACAGACTCTATGCAAATAAGATACTGCTACCAAGACATTAATATTCCAAATCTTTTTTATTATCTGCCTCACAGGCCCTCTACTGAGCCAGCTACATCCTGCACACTGTCACGTCACAACTGCAGAGGGGAATTCAAACAGCCAAGTTAACAGATTGTTCCAGGACTCTGCACAGCCCAGCAAACTGAACACTCACTATATATATACACATATAAAAACATCTCTACTCCTAAGAGGGTCACCTTACATGGAAAAGGTGGGGTTTAGCATTTTAACATACAGTATTTTGGGGGGAGGTGATTTTTGCTTCCTCAGAAGCCAATTTCTGGAGCACAGAACAGCACGATGCCTCAGAGGACTGCCAGGAAACTTCTAGTGGCAAAGAGCAACACATGGTCCTCTCAGCTTCATCCTGCCTCCCACCAAAAGACAAAACAAAAAAAAAAGAATACTCATTAAACACACACTCTGCCTCAGATGTTTGAGTTCATACTTCCTTCTCACAAAGACAGCTCCTTGTTACACCCCACCGAGGGGCCTGGCATTCACAAGCTTCCCTCTCTTCACTGACAGCATCAGTAAATCCAGACAATGGAGCTGAAGGTATTAAAAGCTAATCACAGAGTGGCCACAAAGGGATGAAAGGGGAGTTAAGGCACCAACTCGCTTATACCAACAGCCTGGATCACAGGTATCGACACAGAGTAAAACGGCTTTTACAGAAGTGTGGAATTCGGAAAAAATCTCGGCTAATTTACAATGCCAACTTTATAAAGAATTATTTTCACCACACAACTACTACAGAATTTTTCCTAGGAGCAGGAAAAAAATTCAGAAGCAAACTGTAACCTTAAAATAAGGACTACATTAATTATCTGCAAGGGGAGGAAAAAAAAGTAACAAAACTGGTCTAAACAAGCAGAGTTTCTATACAACAGCTTATTTGTCCCTTCCATCCTTGTTACTCAGTGACACAAAACACAGACTGGCACTTGAGGAAAGCAGCAATGTGTCTTCTGGAGCATTGTTTCCTGGTTCAGCTTGGTCCCACAGAAGCTGCAAAAACCTCCAAATCTGCTAAATCTGTTATATTTATTCTGCGTCTTCAGATGCTACATAAGAAGTGCTTTTAAAAAAACATTAAATTTTAAAAATAGCATTGCAATTGCTTGAAACCAGGGGATGCAGTCATCTCCTGTTGCAATCAATGACAAAAGTCAACTGCCTGAAGCAGGCACAGGTCCCCACCCGAACACAAGCTGAGCTCACAATCAGAGGATGTAAATGCCCAAACCTTTGCTGAAACCCACACATAAGACATGCCTTAACTTTGTTAGTATCAGGGAAGTCCCATATAATATTCCAAAGTAGTATTTGACTGACTTAAAGGATCATTAGGACATTTTGCAGGCCTGTGCTTCTCTGTCAAATCAGTCTCCACTGTGTCCATCCCTGCATCCCACGGTGAGCGCGGACACTGACCAAGATCCAACCAAGAGTCACAATAACTCCAGAGCAGGAGATGTAGGAGCTTTGTGCAGTCTCCCTAACGGTAACACTTTCACAATATAGAGTTCAACATGAACTCTACAGCAAATCTGGGGACATGACTCCCACCTCTTGAGCCCGTACCCAGCTTTTTATCTAATGTTCAGGGTGCTTTGCGAAACATCCTGGAAATTCACGCGGCTCCCATTCCATTCAATGCACCTGCCTGTGACCACAGCTCCTCGCTGCTGTTGTACCTGGCAGAGCAGCCCCTTCGTGTGAACACAGTCCATACTTTAACTGAAGAAGATCAAGGGTACCGTTGCCTACTTCAAGGAGGCTTTCCAAAGGTACGAGGCCATTCTTCATATGCAAAGGCTGGAAGGCATCTAGTACAGGGACAGACAAAATACAAGCTGGCTTTATTCAATAATAAAATAAAAGCTGGGGAAAAACCAAACACCACCAAAGAAAACCAAACACATTGGGAAACTGAAATGGGACCCAAAGTATTGCAGCCTTAATGCTGCATTAATCCTCTGTTAAACTAAAAATGATACCTGCAAGCGTTGACGCTCACTGAGAAACACTATTGCATAACACCATACTACACATGAACCTTCTTCTTGGGGAATAAATAAAATAAATGACATAAAAATCACCTCCCCTATGACCCTGCACTGTCCAAGTTTACTATTTAAGCTGTTGCATAAGCCTGAAATCTGCCATTTCCACTGACAAAATCTGCTAACGCCTTAATGCACTCTCTGAACAAACCTAACCAGTCCCACAAAGAAGGTAGAGACTGCTGTTATTATTATTTACACAAATATTCAGTTTTACAGGTGCTGAAGTATACTTAACTTGATTTAAAATAAGATTAGTTTTCTAAAAAGACCTAAAACCAGTAAATCTGTAAAACAGAACATTATTTAATACTCTTATCAGCTTTTTGTTGCTTAATTGCAATATTGAAGTCATGAGCAGATCTAAAATTGTCAGATGTGTTTAATTGAAACACTATCCCCAGAGCTAAACGCTGTGTTTTTGTAATAAGATACATGTTATTCATAAACAGCTAACTGTTCCCCTTCCGTGGAAAAAACCCACAGCAGAAGGGAGCAAAACCACAGCACAGGGGAGAGGGGGAAGGGAGGTATTTGGTTTAAGGGGTTTGGGGTTTCTGGTGGGTTTGTTCAGGGATTTTTTTTTTTCTGCTTTTAGTCAAATGATCTTTGTTTCTTTCGGTTTTTTCTAGTGTTTCAAGAAGTAAGTCTTCATATAAAAATGAAGGAACATTCTTCCTCTCTATTCTTTCTTCCTAATTCTCCTCACCTTTCCTCTGTCTCAATTTCTGACTTAGTTTTGATTAATATGAAAAACTCAAACAAAATTCAAGTCAGTCTAAGAAAGACTAAAAACCAAACAAAAGCACTCTTTGAAAACATGTATTTCATGGTTTAAAGCAAATAAAAACCCCCCATAATATTCAATTCCATCTCATTTGCAGGGTTGATGATGCTTTACTCCAGCCTACCTTATTGCAGTCTGCCTTGGGTCCGTGCTAGAC
>VZTO01024947.1:47065-63250 GCA_013400615.1 Syrrhaptes paradoxus
AATATTTTTCAGTTCATTTTATCATTTTCAGCTTGTTTGGTTTTCTGTGGCTTTGTTCAGGGATTTTTTTTTTTCTGCTTTTAGTCAAATGATCTTTGTTTCTTTCGGTTTTTTCTAGTGTTTCAAGAAGTAAGTCTTCATATAAAAATGAAGGAACATTCTTCCTCTCTATTCTTTCTTCCTAATTCTCCTCACCTTTCCTCTGTCTCAATTTCTGACTTAGTTTTGATTAATATGAAAAACTCAAACAAAATTCAAGTCAGTCTAAGAAAGACTAAAAACCAAACAAAAGCACTCTTTGAAAACATGTATTTCATGGTTTAAAGCAAATAAAAACCCCCCATAATGTTCAATTCCATCTCATTTGCAGGGTTGATGATGCTTTACTCCAGCCTACCTTATTGCAGTCTGCCTTGGGTCCGTGCTAGACAGCTCACTAAGGGCGATACTCCGCTGTGCACAAAGTTTTGGAGCTCCATCCAGTATTAGCTGCCCACTAGCACACAGTGCAGACTTCAGCTATTTGCCCATTTCTTCCTTTCACCTCAGAAAACTCTGGTTAATTTGGCACAACATTGCTAAAGGGTCTCCGTACCCTTGGATCAAAACCTACATGACATCTGCCTGCTGCCACCTATTCCGTTAGCTGGTGGCTCCCTGCTTCAGGAGACGAAACAACACTGAAACAGTGGGAAGAGACTCTGGTGTAAATGAAATGGGTCAAATGAATAACGGTGTTTGGTTAGATACGACAGAACAGCCTCTTCACTTCCAGAAACTATCTTGGTTGTAAACTCTAAATTAACAGCTTTCTCCATATTAAGAAACTTGCTGATAGGAAAGCAATACAAAGGAATTTGCTGGATAACATTTTTGTTGTGAAGCTCACAAAAGGAAAACAATCAGCTGCCTCCCTGATTCAGTACCTGCCTCCCCCAGCATACAACAGTTATCATATACACTCACCAAAAACAATTTCTACAAAAGGCTGAGGTCAAATGGTTTTCCAGGTAGCTTTTATTTTAATATTTAAGAGCAAGTAGCATCTACAAACTGCAGAACACCAACAGCACCTGCACACAGTTCTGAACAGTTGACACAGAGAACTTAGATTAATCCTGATGTTAATATGCTGCAATTTGCAAGTGCAGCACAGAATTAAGAGCATAAGCACAAAAGTCAACTCTAAAATTCCCACTGCATGGGCAGATCAAAAAGAAAAGTATATTCTGTGGGAGAGAAAGTAAAATAAGTGTATAAAAGTTATAGGCATGTCAACAACATTCTGCCTAATAAGAGTGTCCTAATAAAAACTGAACCTCAGACAAAGTACAGTTTAAAATCATTAAGACAATATGCTTTCAAAAAAATACACCCCCCACAGAAAACCCCCTTTGATTCCTTGCATTTTTAATTTTTTTTTCCCCATTGGTAGCCTGCAAGGAAAATCAGAACAGTAAAAGTAAAACATGCTGGATGAGATACATAGCTGAAAAGCTGAACAACCCTGGATACATTCCTGGATAATTTGACTTTTTGCGATTTGCCTTAAGATCTCTACCACAAAAGTTCTACCCAACATCATATTCTTGCTAGCAATGATCTGCACCAAAATTACTCTCTCAAGTAGCAAGTGTAGCATGCACAACAATCTCGATGAAAGAGGCAATTAACAACTGCTACGAAAAATAATTATACACGAAGATGGCTGGAAAGACAATACTCTATCTAAAATGACCTCGCTGTATTCATAGCACTGATAAAACAGTTTTCCTTCAGAAAAACGCTGCTTTTTTTATTCATCAAAAGAGAAAAGCCCCAAGGTCACCTGTCAATAACAGAACAAACCCTCAGTAAATCACACTGCTTCACAAATAAATTCCTCATCAGTAATTAAAACCAGGCCTCTCTGGCCCTGTGTTATCAGCTCATCAAATTCATTGCTCATCTAGAATAACAGATCCACATCTGCAGTCATTACAGCATGCCAGATAAATCAATCCTCTCAATGATGCTTTGAGCCATCTCTGCTCCCTTTTAACCAGCCCGATATTTATTTCCCCCTGACACTTCTGACATTCTATTTACTGTAGGCAAATGGAACTCATACGGCACCTTGTAATGGCTTTACCAAACCCCATTGTGGGGCATATCTTCGAAGACTGATGGTCGCAATAAACAAGGTTTTATGGTCTAAGTGTGAGCTTCCAACTTCTTTTTTCCCAGGAATTTGACTTCTGCAGTGAAGGAGGTTTATTACATTTGATTGCAGGTGGAAAAAGCTATATCCACGCAGAGACCCGTCAGCTAAAAGCGAGCAAAAAACTTTTGAAATAACATTATTTTTGTAATTTTATTTTTACATTGATAACAATACAGACTAAAGCGTCTCCCTGTCAGGACTTGGAAAGCAAGCCCATAGTTTATCATTCCACCTCCGCCCTCCCTCCCACCAAATCAAACACCCGTCTCCTCTGGTAAACTTCCAAAAAGCTACAAGAGCAATCGATAATTACTACATCCATACAACGTACAGACCAAACCCTTCCAGTGCTGTTGTCTACACTCAAATTTGAATTGTGTGTGTTTAAGTAGATACATGTATATTAACGTATGGGGTCAATAGTCTTTTTTGTGGCATCTGAGCCCACTGAGAATCTCAGGTTTCTTAAATTTACTGCAGAAATCAAAACTTTTCACTGTTCGGTGCATTCTCTGATAACAAGTGTTAGGCTGTTGGCTTCAAAACAAGAACATAAATTGTTTCCTTGAGAGTGAAACAAACAGCACAAAAATTACTTTTCAGCATAAATTTTGATTGTTTGTACACTATCACAGCTGCTCTATTTAAGGCAATTGGGTGAAAATCTGTTTAAATGAAAAGAAAAACAATTTTAAAATCTGAAGGAGTCTCCCAGAATCCAACATATGTGTTAACAGCTCTGAGAATTTCAGCAATTTCTAGAAGATACACCTCCTCTTATATGCAAGTGGTGTGCTTACATGTACATATGTACATTTATACAGCATATGCCTAACAGCATATGCTATCCATCCAGTACCCTCACTTCTGTACTAGAAATCCATACTTTCTGTTCTACAAAGAGAATTATACTATGTATAATTATCAAACCACATTTCTAGCGCAGGAGAAAAGCCAGAGCAGAAAGGCAGCCCAGTTTATCCCAGTAAGCCAACATACTGCAGCTGGCTGAGTGTTGCCCTGCACAAACCATCCTCCAGGACGAGCAGCGCTCTGCACCACGCTGGTGCGTGCAATGCCTGCAATTATGCACGGCTCAAAATTGACTCGCATTAAATTACTGTCACAGTGTTACTGGACCTCTCCTTTAGCATATATTAAAATTTTATTTCTGTTTGTCAACAATGCCCCACTCACAGTAACACAAAAAGACTGGTAAGTCCTTTTTCGGCAATAAAAATCAGGTTCAAGCCTATAGGAGGCGATGAATTCTCAGATCCTCTTTTCAACACTGATTCAAAAATGACAGGATATAGTCTCTTCCTTAATGAAAAATCTATATTTATCACTCTATTGTTCTTGTGTACTGATCCTACTGCTCTCCGAGGCCAAAGTTTGAATATATTGGATTCTGAAATAATAGCCCAAGGCTCTGAGATGCTGGGTCATGATACATAAGTGATGAGAGGGTTGTTCCCTATTTCTCTGCTTCTCATCACAAAAAGAAAATACAAATTCCAGGTTGAAAATCTCCAGAAGCCTAGATTATTTGGAGAGTTTAAACTATGGAGGGATATTCTCAGAACCATAAACAATAACATCAGAACATACTGAGAAATACTGGTCGGCCTGTTCTAAGAATGAACAAGTGAATTGTTGCTTTAATATAATGAAGTAAAATCCTACTTTTATCTAACCATAGATGTGGCAAGCTCAATTTGTTTGGCTTTTTATCTTAATTTCACCTGAGTTTGCATGTAATAAAGAATCAAAATATTTTAAAACCCTAATTCAGGACAAAGATTCAGGGAATGAATTTACTAATCTGTTGTAATTCACACTCAATTTCTTAAGCATAGCAGAGATCGAAAAAGAGGAAACCCCCAGCTATAGTCTGTTAGTACTAGGAGAATAAAGAAAGCAAAAACTTATTTTTTCTTTACTTATAGAAAAATTTAAGGCTGTTGTTACGATGAAAACATAAGGGGGAAAAACAGGAAAGCATTTACCCATAGTAAGACAGAGTTGCTATTATGTAGGTTTTGGTGAAGTTACAGCTTCTACACCCCTGGATTTTTCAGTGTATGAGGAAGAACTGCTTCTCTAGACTTTTTTCTTGGATGTGTCTAAGTTTGCTTTGACCTCCAGTGACTCTGGCTTAAGTTTTCAAAAGCAGCCACTGCAATACACATCTTGCCCCGGTATCCAATAGAATTCCACATGAACCTGGGGATGTCTGATCTTCAGGCTTTTTGTCAAGCACCTGAAAATTAAGATCTGAGATTTATTAACTCCTTCACCAGTTTAACAAACATGATCCAGTGAGAATTAACTCCTCAGGGAAATCCTGAGGTTCTGCAACACTAAGTACCATAGAAATGCAAATAAAACTTTGTTACGCTTAATGAATGTTCTTTTTAAAAAGTTTAATTTATATTATGAATTATACATATATAGGATAAATATTGCATATATATATAAATAAAACTTTTAAAACATAAAAATAATCATTTATCATGCAACACTCCATGCCACACCATTCTGTCAAGGAATGTTACATTTCTGGGAACTTCTACAGGCACAAAATTATTTGATTATCAGAATCAAATGTAAACTCAGTTTTGCAGCTCTTAAAGAAGATACTTCCATTAGCCACATTCCATAGTGTCAAGCGAGATTGATTCAAACAAAACAAAATCACTATCTCCTGGCGGGCACAAGGACAGTTGCTCTACTCAGTACAGAGTTTTGGAACGTATTCCTTGCATATATTACATATATTCCATACGTATTTCACACCAAAATAAAACTGATAAATGACACCGACAAAGTTTTTAAGGGATAAAGAAATCTACCAAGGAGCTAAAGAAAGAAGAACACTTATTCTCTTCAACTGTCTTCAGCAAAACATCTGAAATGTATTTTTTAAATGTTATGGAGAAATACTGTTGCTTTTAAAGTTTATATTTTGCCATATAAAAAAATTAGCCCATTCATAAAAATTGATTTTTTAAAGACACCAAAAATTTTTCTACTCTACTTAACATTGAGGTTATTACTACTTCTTTCAGGTGAGATCAGTGTTGCACTCCTGATAACTGATGTCACAGATGATTTATCTCAAAATTTACATAATTTTCATTCAAAGAAATTTAATCTCTCATTAAAGCCAAAGAGCAGCTGTGGCTAGGACAACAAATACTGTCACTCAAAAACAAAAGAAACCAAATAAAATGTAGGATTGAAAAGAACTTGAAAGAGCTGACATCACATATTTCAGGACAGAATGGGTATTTACCAGTTATTAAGCTAATTGCATCTAATTAGCCAAGCCTTACAACTTCATGAACTTATCACATACATGCACATATGCACAAAGAAATTCCCCACTCTCCATGCCCTTCTCTTTGAGGGTTCCGGGTGTTCCATGAATTTCCCATTTAACAAATTTCCCATGTTTCCATGGGTTTCACTCTAACTTGCTATGTTTCAACACAATTACCTTACTGTTCAACTTCCAAGTCATCTTCATCAGTCCCTCCAAAGTTTTTTCCCAAGTACCTCACAATTAATAACTAGCAGCAATGCAGAAGATGTGGTTCTTCAAAGCAGCAAAAATGCATCTCCTCCCTCCTCTTTTGAAGGCAGCTGATAGCAGATGTCCAGAGAAGAACAAGTGTTCATCAACACTTCCCTGCACTGAGTAACTGCAAACTTTTGAGCAGACATAGTAACTCTGGGCACAATAGCCTCTCAAGGGAATTTTCTTGCACTAATTCATCTAGCCTGTCAATGCCATTTGAGCATTCACAGCATGCTGTAGTACAGAGTTTTGAGTTGACTATTTTTGAAGAACCACCTGGTTTTGTTTGGTTTGAGTTCAACATCTGTGAGTTTCACCTGTCCTCTAATTCTTAACCTCAGCAGAAACAATGAACAATGACTATTCACCTTCTCCGTGCCACTGGTGATTTCACACAGCTTTATACCATCTCTTGTCCTGAAGGAGAGGAGCTGCACTTTACCTGTCATCTTCATCATTCTTCTATTTTTCCCCTCTTATTTTTTTCTGTGTCCTGCGGCAGACAGCTGGAAGGAGAGCAGAACTCTACCGTGTTCAAGATAAAAGCACACCTTGAATCTACAGTCACATACCAGAGTCTGCTGTTTGTTCTATACACTGTTGCACGTAATTCCTAACAATCACTTGTTTTGAGTGTTCCATGTTAAGAAATGCTAAAACAGATAATGCATATCCGTGCTAACCAGGTAGGTATTCAGATACAGAATTTTACAGGCAGGCTGCCTACACAGGTTCAGAGAAACAGAGACAGGAGTCTGATCTCACAGGTAAGGAGACAAGATCCTGTTGCAATACATCTAGTATCAGTATTTTCTGAATAAAAATAGAGCCCTCAGGCAATCTGTTTATATTTAAATAGACCCGAAATTGATGTGACCCATTACCATTCCACCCGCTTTACTGGCAGAGGGTTGGGAGGTCTAGCAACCAGTTAAATAAGAGAGAGGTGTCCCAGCTTGCTTCAGAAAGGTGAGCACAACTTCATCACTCTCACTGCTCCCCAAATAATCCCTCTGTCCACTGCCAAAATTAGATATTCATTTCCTGGGATATTAATAACAATACTAAGTATCTTCTACATATACAGAGAACCATTAGAGGGTACCAACAAAGAAAATGGCAAAGTATCCACTTGAAAACTATGGTATTACCACTTCCCCAATCGGTGCTTTACATTATACATGGCTAGTAGCAAGGGTTTCTGAACACCAAAGTCTAAAGCACGGCAGAAACCAGAACAATTCCTAAAAATTGATTAATTCGCATGTCTATACAGCTTTGAAATCCAACTTCGCATTCTTATGCCTCACTAATTATTTTAATGACTGCTTATTTCTCCTGACTCTTAAAACATGCAGAATATGACCAAGAGAGATTAATTTGGCACAATATATACTCAAAGGGTAACCTACGTACAACCCCTACAGTTTGAAGGGGACACGCACATCCTCCCAGTGCTCCCACTGTTGTTTTCCCCTCCACTTTCCCACAACATTTTCATACAGCTGCAATTTGAAAACCATTCCAGCTTGAACAACAGTGAGTCACAGACAGCTAGTCACGGGTCCATGGTAAATAAAGTTGACCTCTTTAATGTCTGTGAGTCATTAGAAGTCGAAGTTCAGCAGTCTCTGGAAAATCAAGATGAAAGATTATAAATTCAAAAAAATCAGTAGAGCTACAGGATTATTAATACAATCACACAAATATGCTTAGTATGTCCTTCCACAGTCATCCTCTACTAGGCTCTGACAAAGAGATTAAGAAGGGTGCATCCTGCTGCTGTGGAAAGCTTGAGGCTGTATTGCTTTCAGTATGCCAACCTGGAGTCTCACCCATGTGAGTGAAGATAGATTGGTCACAGTACTCCTGGGAAGCCAAGGAAATCTGACAAACACGGCTTTGTACTGTATTATCCACAATTCCAGAAACTGTGCATCCCATACTTACTGTACACTCACAGTCTGGAGCCGTGAAAAATGTAAAGTGCTTTACTGTTTCTCAACATTTGCCAAAACCTCTTCTCAATGACAGAATCACATGTTTCTTCAAAAATATTCAATTACCTCAACCCACAATAAGACCACAGAAGGGAAAACATTTGGATTTCTAGACTAAACTAATTTGAAATCAGCAAACAAATCAATAGTTCACTCAAAACCATTTCTCTAAAAGAATTCTCATTGTTCCTACAAGTCACAATTTGCTTAGACCTTACCACTGACCATTGCTTTAAGATCGTACTAGTAACGCTGCAACCAGTTTAGCATTTTGTGTAATAATTTACGTTAATATACAACTCAAACTTGATTGATATTAAAATAGCTTTT
This sequence comes from Syrrhaptes paradoxus, assembly GCA_013400615.1. Lineage (NCBI taxonomy): Eukaryota > Metazoa > Chordata > Aves > Pterocliformes > Pteroclidae > Syrrhaptes > Syrrhaptes paradoxus. The sequence goes on from VZTO01024947.1 coordinate 55,182, forward strand.
AGCTTAACTGCTGTAAAGATTACGATATCTAAGTGTTACAAATAGTGGCTCCATTAGCATGAGATATTAGCAGCTACTGAGTAGTGGTTTAAGTGCATAAATCCCAAGGACAACTGAACGATCTTTTAATTGGTGGTTCTATTAAAACATTTCTTTGGAGGAACATATGCTCATAAAGGTAAAGATGGTACATCCCACGCAACTGAAGAATAACCTCAAATGCAGGACTCCAGGAGGTACAAACAGTACATGAAGCAAATCCCTTTTTCAGGCTCATGAATTTATGAAGCAACCTCTCTCTTCCTCTAAGCAGTCACCTGAAAACTACAGCCTGCAGTAAGACCACATCATCTCATTAACATGCAGAATCACTGCCACAGAAGGGAAATAAAAAATAATGCAAGATGAGACCACAGAAAATCAGAGCCATGCAAGGGACTCTGATTCAAAACATTCATCGCTCATGCAAACTGAACATGCAGTTCAGGTGGCCCATTTTTCAGAACCATTATAGTTTAGGATGGGTTATTCCATCTGTCAGATTACTATAAAACAAAGAAAAAATCAAAATCAAATAAAATAAAAAGTAGTAGGTATTAGCTTTCCTCCCTTTTACTTGAGTATAACCCTTCATTCATAAAGAACAGGACCAATTAGTAATTCTAGTAAGTGAAACACAGTCATCTCCACTTTTCTAAATATGCCATGCATGGGCAGAAAGTGGTTTCAAGAACATGCAGAGAGGTCAAGATTGGCCAAAAATCTCTCCCATTTAAGAGACTTCACAATTCGATTAAGTGTTACTGACTGTGGGGCATTGTGCTAAGAAATGCTGCTGGGTTTTTTAGTGACTATCATCTATCTCAGCACAGAGAATTAGCCATTCTAAGCCCAACAGTTAACTCACCAAGAAGAGGAATTCAAAGGAACGTACTTACATGATTTAATACTTTCTGAACACAAACACAAAGAACACAAAGAAAAATAATGCTAAAGCTCCACTACTGTTATCTATCAATTGTGAAGTCTTACAAGAATTCTTTCCAGATCAACTTCCTGCAGGACCAACACCTTAATTCATAAGATGATTTGAGAGCTACCATCTGTTGTCATGTATCATTACTCAATGAAAAGCGCCCAGTACAGAGATAAGAGAAACATCTCAATGAGCAACTGGATAAAATAAAGACCTGAGTGTGTGTGGACACAGAAAAGTAAGAGGTATCTGAATCCTTACTGCAGATCACCCTCCTCCAATTTGCCTAGATGTAGTAGTCGGTAAATACAGACTAGAGATCACGTAAGTTTTTAGATTCCTCATTGATACTAAAACCTTAAAGATTAGCATCCACAAACACTACTTTCTATCAGATGCAACGAGGTATCTCAGCAGATACCCATCCTAGACACCCTGACCTCAATACTACAGCCCTGCCATACTGAAATACCTGGGCAAAGAGCCATCAGGGTTAGGAAATTCAGCCACACCAAAAACGGCAGCTGGATGCTGTCCAGCACCCTCTCCATTGAATTCTCACACACTGTCAGCGGAGTGCAAGGCCTCAATTTTATCTCTACTGTGGTGAATAGCTGGATCCTGCAAAGCTAAAAGAAAAATAAAGAACTCTAGAATTATTTTCTCCTAAAGTATCATAGACTCTCCTACCCTAAGAGAGAACATTGCTGCTCAAAGCCCTCACTGTGATTTAAACTCCCTCAAAATCCCAGAACCTTTTAATCCAATGAGAAATTCTCTCTCCTTTTTGAGTCTCCTGTAATTCTGACAAAATACACTCATGCCTTGTGTACTGAAATTACTCATATGAATGTTCTTAGTACAAATTGTGTGTAAGAGTTCTTCAACAAAATCTTCTCACATTTCCTTTTGTGAAGAATTTTGGGGCAATAATGGTGAAAATACACGTAAAGATAGATGTGAACTGATTTAATTCCATCACATTACTGGAAGGTACAGGAACACAGCCTCCCCATCCATTAGGTGTTTATGAAAACATTCCATCAGCAATTCAAGTCTGCGTCAGACAGATGAAAGCAGTGTCAGAACTTGCATTTGTCATGTTGCACCATCCAAAAACAATACAGTAAAGCCAGATTATCTACCACAGTCAGCATTTAATTGCTTTCAGATTTAATTTGTGTGAGGTTTTTGTTTGTTGTTTGGTGTGTTTTTTTTTCCAAACTCTCAGTGTTATCACCCAATACAAGAGTTGGTTTGTTGTACCTTTAGCAACAGTAATAACACACTGATGGTTTGAACCACTGTGGGAAAGTGCCTTAAGCAGGAGAATCTGCTTATATACACATGACTAACAAAAAAAAAAAGAGAATCTGCTTATGAAATAGAAAACATAGAAAAGTGGGCTATAGGCTCTTGGAGAGGTCAATGCTCAAATCTTTTGTATACATAGGCTTAAAATATAGATTTACGATAATCTAAACATCTAAATTTAAGCAGAGCATCACTCATCATCCTAAGGGAAGCTCCCCAAACTAGCAGAGGACATTACCAAGGAGATAGTTTCTCTCTTTGGCAGGGCACTTGCATTTTCATATTAAAAGACAAAGCTTTTTGGTTTTTTAACCAGCAGTTAAGCATTCAAAAAAAGATAGACCAAAAAAAAAAAAAGAGATAAGTGAACAGAAGTACCTGATAGGCTCAGAACATCTAGCAGTACCATGACAAGCACTTTTATAAAAAACAATCAACAAACGTATGTATTCTAGTACTAGTGAAGCCAAATAGAGACACTTGCACTACCTCCTCTATGAGAGCTGGAAGAGAAAGGACTAAGTGACTCCATTCCCGAACCTTAATAATTGAAGTCAATATGGAAAACTATGGGCAAGCACCAGACAGAATCATCCTCTTAGGAAAAAGATCACTAAAGCAAGACTAGAAAGAGCACAACAAACCTTTCTTACTGCTTTTTGAGCAAATACACAGCTTCATCTTGTACCCTATAGTACCTTCATCAGTTTCATTGTCAGGTCCCATTTTTTGCTTCCTCCATTCTCCCCTTCTCCTGATTCAAAACTACCCCTTTAACACATCATTCCTAATTAGATGATTAGTGCTTGGAAGGGCAGGAGATAAGTCATTTGCATAATTTAATCATAAAAAGAAGTTAAAGATACAGATTTTGCTGTTCGTTTGTACAATTATCTTCACCGGCCTGGGGGGCTGAGATATTAATGTGATTAAACAGTATTTCTGCAAACAGGCAACTGTGTGTCCTCTATTAAAGCAGAGCTGCAGGCAAATGAAAAATTAATTTTAGAAGACAATCAATTTTATTCTACATGACTGTAATAAATAACAGCCCATCTGCAGACAAGCCATTAGGCCCTGGGAGGCTACATGTGTCACAAAGTCTAAATGACATACAAGGCCACATCTTCCACCAAAACCAGAACGAGTAATAAATAGTGCAGAAACTGCCATTCCTGTTCAGAAAGGGCATAGGAGTTCCCACAAAAATCAGGTGTGAAGTACTAACCACTGACTGTGATTTAAGCTGCTACAGTATTCAGAAATACAGATGCTTCGTGGTTTAACCTTCATCACGTTTTCAGTCTCAGCTTGAGAAACATTAAAGTTTTTCCACCTACATCAGTGAACAGCAGCAATGACCAATCCCTTGCACTTTGTGAGACTGCTGCTGCTCTGACACACAGAAGCAATGGGCCTCGAACAGAACTAAAGTTCCTTAGATACCAGTCTTCCCCGTACTCCGCTGAAATAATTTTCAATTGAACAGTTGTAAAAGAACAAACTGATCTTAACATGTCCAAGAACCTGAATCAACAGCTATGAAAAATCAAGACTTTTCCGAATTCTACCTGAAATAATAAAGAGCTGACTAAATAGCCAGGATGCTACCTATGATACTGTAAACTTCATTAGATGTATGTGCTTGTTAAGTGCATAACAATAAGTTTATAGTATTCACTCTACAGAAAATATTTTCTATTTATCACAATTGGTAAACACTTTTCACAATGGGAAAAGTGAATATTCTTACACAAGCTGGCACAAACACCCTGTAATCCCCTATTCTTGCCAGGGATCGAGTACGTGCAGACCTTCATTGACTTCTAGCCTGTGCAGCGCCTTTCACTGAAGAATTCAAATACACAGAATTTCACCTGAATGTTTTGGGGTTCCACTACATACTTTCTCTATGTTTATTTTCTGTGAGTATATGGACATAAAAGAGTAATTAACATCTATCTAAACACAATATTACCTAAATATGTAAGGAATACAACTGATTTACAAAGGATCCTTTCACCATTCCACTTATAAATTTGCACAAAAAATTTCCTGGTATGGACCAAAGTGATTTACAGATGAGTTTGTGGATATACATTTAGTTTTGATTGCTTTCTCTGCTCCTGATCCAAAACCACTGAAATCAATTGAAAGACTCTGGTTCTGCAATGGTTCCATGGCAGAATTTCATCTGCAATGAGGTCAAAAGGACAAAGCAATCTCCTCCTTCACGTGAGATCCAAAGCCTCTATGTTCATTCAGTCTCCTCTATAGTGTTGCATAGAAAGCTTACAGCCAAATACGAACACATTTTGTAACTGAATTATTAACACTAAAATATCTTCAGTGTTAAATCTCCTGTACTTTTTTCTTTCTGTCCCATGACTCAGTTGGGTCAGCTTCTGACCACCACTGACTATCTGGAAGATCCTCAACAGTATCACTCCAAGATACACAATGGATTGAATAAAAAGACTCCATTTGCTCCAAAAAAAAAAGGGTGTTTGAAACCAGGGTTTCAGAATAGGGCACTATGAAGAACAAACAGCAGAAAAAGGAAGTTTCCAATTTTGCCCACAGAACTAAGAAACCATTCCAAGCGCTTAAATTAAAGTATTCTTTGCCCACTTACTGTCTGTAGATTTGTTTACTATCACTCAGATTCTCACAGTGCTAGACATCAAAGGGGATTATTTTGAAAACCACATGACATCATCAGATAAACTACTCCACATCCATAAGATGCTAAAAAAGAGTTTTCAATAAGCAGAAAAATGAACAGTAGCATCAAAAAAACCTCCAAAAACTTTAAAACTTGAAACACAACTCAATGACCACTCAACCCAACAAATGAAACCTGCAATTGTTGTCCCCCATGGAACGCTATTTGAGTATTTCATTATTGTGGGGTTACTGCCAGTGACAGATCAATCCAGATGACAGTGGCAAGATGAGACTCTGTAGCCACACAGCCACTGGTACCTGAAGTTATCCAAGAGAAATTCTGGGACAGCAGAGGACAGGGGGAAATTATAATCGCCAAAGAGGTACAGCAAGCAATTCCGCAAGAAATTCAACATCCTCTGCATGCAATGTACAGATCATCAGCACTCTTGCAGCAATCCTAACGTGCTCTGCTCTGGTCATACCAGCCCATTGCACACCCACTGCCCACATCACGTAGCAACTCCAGCCGCTCTGGACTCCCTTGCCTGACTGTGAAGGGCTAAAGGACCCAATTGTTCAAGCACACTGTGTGCACTCCAGGCCTCCTAACACCCAGGAATCACAGACAAACATACTGCATCCACCAATGCAGCCCCCCTGGTCCTCCTTCCTTCTCCCCGCTTCTCCTTTCTTCTCCTGTAAATCAGTAACCATCTCCTATTAAGGGTTTGCACTTTGCGACAACTTCACAGTGAGCCAGCAGCAGGTGGGTGTAAGATGTGGTGTGTGATGTTCCTTCGTCTTTCCTTTTTTCCCCTAGAAAGCAGATGGACAGAGTATCTACTACTACCTAACACTGGCAGGATATAGCTTACACATAACTACATCTCCTTCTGAAATCATCCACCCATCTCAGCGAACAGAGAGGCACTGGGAGGATGGCTAAATTCACATTCACGTACCTTCTGTGACATGCAGATAGAGAGGATAACCAGAAAAAAAAGCAAGGTTCCTACTTTTGTCTGACAAACATTAGAAAAGTAGTTACACAGAAATAAACTTGCTGTGGGTTAGGGGAAGCCAATGCAACACGACCTAACTACACTTACAGGTGCAATATAAAAAAAAGAAAACCATTCAGACCCTAATACTACACACTGTTTAAATAAAATGTGGTGCTAACCTAGCTGGCTTTCACACCAGACTTAGCAGCAGAGATGCTCAACCCTGCCAGGCATTTAACTTCCTGTTAATAGCTAAGTTTGGGAAAAAAACAACAAATATATAGACCTTATACTACCATAAACTTCATATGAATGGATTAAAAAAAAAAAAGTTTTGAAAAGAGTTTCTATCTGTATCAGAATACAGCAGCGCAAGAACTCAGTCGCTCAGCTTACCTTCAATTCAGAGACCAGGAGTTCCTAAAACACATTTACCAGTCCACTGCCACACTCCAAACTACTCCACAACAGTCACTGGCTACTCAGTAAAGGTGCCTACAATAAATACATCACAAATTTTGTTTTGATTTGTTTTCATGAATACAGATTCTCCCAGTAGAATAAAGGGTTAAGATTTTCAGTCAGGAAGAGTAAAAGCTAAAATTGGAAACCTTTGAGGAAGAATAACTCAGATGATGGAACAAACAGTTTATTAGAGGACTGCTGGTTGGGGGGAAAGGGAACGACAGTAAAATTCTGAAGAAAGCCTATTTCAAAAGGCAAGATAAGAGAATGACCAAAAAACCCTCTAGCTTAACATGCGAGAAATTGCAAGAAAGAAATTTTCTTGAGTTCCAGCAGGAAGAAACAGATTTATTTGAAACAAAAATCAGCTGTGCAACAAGTAAGGCAATGTATAAAAACAGAGCAGACAGAAGTGACGGTGACTACGGTTCTGATCTGAGAGAAGAAATCTTAGTTATAGGGTACGCTAGCAGGATCGCCTCACCTTCCTCAACATTTCTGACTACGGGAGCATGCAAGGTTTGCAGCGTGCTGCAGTAACCATTCTGGCCAAACCTTTTCTGAGGGGATGCACGGTGGCCGGGTTAAGAGGAGAGCTGTGCATCGGCCCTTGCACGCAGGCACAGCCCGCAGCCGGAGCGCAGCACACTGCTGTGCCGCACGCATGGGTGACGCAGCCGGGGAGCAAAAGGTGAACACCACAAACCCAGAAAGGCTCACAATAACAGCACAAAGCACACTCACAGATTGCTCTGCTATTTAGTTCTCTGCAAAACAGTCAGAACAACCTCAGAGCAAGAAAAAAAAAATTTAACTATGAGATGCTTAAGTATTTTGAGAAGTCACCAATCAATACACAAATTGCCATACAAAACACACTAAATAAAGTCTTAAAGCCTACAAAAACCTCCACAGACCTACAATATGTATTTCAATAAAAAGCACATGCAACAGCAAACACAATGCTGAGTTCATTACCTTCGGTCCTCTTTTAGTGTTCATATTCTGCTGCTTTTTAATTGCCAGCATCTTACTACCTTGCTGGTTTGAGGTTTCTGTTGGTCTTGGGGGGGGGTGGCTTTTTGGGGTGTGGGGGTGGTTTTTTAAACATTTATTTTAAGCCTCATTGGAACATTTTACTTACTTTTATTTTTCAGTATTATCTCAGAAGCTTTTTAGAAAACTGCTATCCATCAGCATAAAACATTTAAAAGTACAAGGACAGGAAGAAGCTGCTCCAGAGATCCATGGCACTGAAGCAAGGTGCCTTCATCAACTTTGCAAAAATCAACAGGGAGAAGGTTTCACAGATACAGGACATTTCTGATTGACTGCTACAAAAACAGGCTAATTATGAATAAAACTGGTACTAGGCAAAAACAACCATTACATCTGTAGGAAAAAGCACAATGTATATTTTAAATATACTGGTTACAGGTTCTAAATGAAACTTAATGTGTTTTTTTTTCTTTAAACTAGTTTGATCTTCTTAAATTAGCAGCTCTTAAACTACTGTAACATACAAGTAACTAAATCCCCCTGCTGGCACAGTGTCTGTGCTAAGGGCTTTCTTACAGCCACCTTGGTTTTCTGGGTTTGTTTTGGGGTTTGTTTTGGGTTTTGGTTTCTTGGTTTGGTTT